>JARJDX010034566.1:0-10207 GCA_030264735.1 Gymnusa sp. GC000175
ATCGAGGCGAAAATTTTTCCACTTTTTGATTTAATTGGCCGTTTATTTTCCATAATTCGTTTTCGTGCGGCAATAAATATTTATTTCTCGGTGTTTTTTGAAAAAAATATTTATGTCGGAAATTTTATTCAATAAAAATATGGCTCGTTAATAAAAAAGTGATATTTTATCAAAAAAAAAAAACATTACGTACAAAAACAAATTAAATTTTTATCAAAATTACAAATTTAGTTTTAGATTTTTTCTTTGGCGCAAATATTAAGAAAGTTTTGCAAAAATAACAACAGACGATCGCAAAACTTAAAATTAATTTCGTAACAAGCGCCACAAAGTTTTAAACAAATACTTATTTGGTTTTTTTTTTATTTGTAGCAATTAAACGTTGCCCCACAAAAACAAAAAAAAACAACAGACGATCGCAAAAGTTAAACTTAATTTTGTGCTTGCACTAAAAATTCCAAAGAAATAAATATGGCATCATGTTCTTCATTTTGTGGTCATATTTAATATTTCGTTACAATTTTGTCATAATTTTTTCCAGAACAATGTCCAAATTCTCAACAATTTCTTAATAATTAACGGCATTGAAAGCATAAAACCAATGATTCGAATAAGAAATTGAGCACAAGCTTTTACGAGCCAACAAAAAGTGTCCTAGACATGTGAAATTGTGATTTTTTGCGAATTAAAAGAACGCACCTTGAAAGTGCGAAAAATTAACAGCCAACATGCGGTTAAATAATTTTTATTGAAAAATTACTTTTTTAGGGTCGTTGTGTAGCATTTTAAATTGCACATATTTTATGATTTGGAAATTTTTTGATACCACCCTTAGTTTGGCCAAAAACTTATTTTACACTTGCGCGATCGTCTTCTGTTTTTTCGTTTTTTTGTAATAACTTTGTTAATATTGGTGCTACAACAAAAATTCAGAAAGGGCCCCGTGTGGAATTTTGGAGCGCATCGTTTCGTTGTAATTTAAAATATTTTCGTATAATCACTACACCAATTAATACATAAAAATAAAAAATTTCACAATTTTGCTTTAATTTTAAGAAATTTAATTTCAGGAAACGGCACATTATTCGGCTCGTCTTCCAATATAATCTGTTCAGGAGTTGCGGAACAACACGGCTACAAACTATCATTCATCGAATTTATGAAGTGAGTAAACACTTTTCACATAAATAATCGTTGTCAACGCTTTCTTGCATGTTTGTGGGTAAAAAAATCTTGATTGTATGTAGCAATTGGAGGTTTTGCAATGTGCTGCTGCATTAAACGCTCTTACATGTATGTGTATGACATTGGGTACTTTCAACTCGGGCGAAAAAGATTCGTATTTTGTTACAAATTTCGTTCATTACTTACTTCTTCTGGTTGTGGTTGGTAGGAAATAACTGATTGAAAGTTAATTGAATTGTGCAAGTGAAAGATTTTTTTTAGTATTCGGCAGACTTTGAAATCGTGTTCAAACACCTGTGATGTAACTAATTGAAATTTTTTTTTTCTGTTCTTCAAATTTTATTTCGTCGCGCTTTATTTGTTTTGTAATTATTTGTTTCTTATTTTTTACTTGTATTATACGACAGTAAAAATTTAACAAAAAAAAATTTAACGCTTCCTCATTAAAAATTAATTTAATCAATTACAACTGATTCAAAACAAAAATAAGAGATTCCTGGGCGACAAACCAAACAATTTATTTACTTTTAATGAATATTTAGGTAACCTCAACTGGACGGATAACCGGACAAAGTTGAAAAATTGGATTATATTTTTAAATGTAATTTGAAAAATACAAAAAAAAATCGTCTTCTCACAGTGCCAATTTTCTAACCTATAAAAAATATGTTTTTTTTGTTTAATTTTTTGTTAAAATTTTAGTTCCCTTTGTTTTAATCGTCGTGTTTTTGTTTTAATCGTCGTTTTTTTTTGTTTTAAGTTTTGTTCCATTGTTTTAATTTTTAGTTAATTTTTTACAGAGTGGGCTTCCCGGTTACCATCAGCAGTTTACTAATCACAACCGTTTATTTGGTTATAGCCCATGTTTTTTACGAATGGCACTAAACTGCAAACGGTTTTCAAAACAAAAGCGAATTTGTTGAAATATTATTTAAAAAAAAAACGAATTTTTGTTTTTGAAAAATGTGTTGAGTAAAAATACTTTTTTTACCTTTTTTAATTATACATATTTTAATTCGTACTGTGAATTTGTTTATATTTTAATTTGTTTTCAAAATTACCAAAAAAAAAAATGTTTTAATAAAAAATAATTTTGATTTAAAAAAAATGTTTGAAATTCTAAACGGTTGATTGAAATATTTTTATAATTTTTTTCCCAACATCGAACCTTAAACCCCTGTTATAGATATCTCTAGGCCCAAATACTCGGCCACTATACATTTTACAAGGTCATTAAGTTATCAAAATTTTTAAGAATTTACTCTAATTTTAGGTTTTTATTTTCCAGCCCTTCTATATCTTTTGATTTCCCACTTTTTTATACCTTTGTTTTGGTTACGTTTCTTTTATTTCCTTCTATTTTTTTTATCTCATCCTGCTGTTCTACTTCTTGCCGTTTTTCTTTTGTTTTTCAACTATTATTCAGCTATTAAGCATTTTTCTCCCAACTTCTTAATTTTTTTAAAATTATTTTTCAATAATCCATTGAATCACCTCCTTCCTAATCGATTTAACCCATATTACAGCCCCCTTCCCTTGACTCGTTAATCCACCACTTGTAAATCATAAAAAATACGCTTTTGTGTATTTTTTATTTTGTTAATCATTTTTTTTCTGACGTTCTCGTCTAGTGTGAGGTTCAATGAAATTCAGAGCCGAAAGCAGAGCGGCTGCACGCGGACTTTCGTTTCCATGCTTTAGCCAGTGCGACTCTTGAGTTATTTTACTCTGTGGAAGTTCTGAGTAAGGTAGGACGAACAAGGACGAGTCAGCCGCGTCGTCGCCTTATGCTCGCGCTCGTTGCAGACGCGGTTCAAATTTTGTGCACGCTCAATAAATTTTGAAAATTTGTGAAGTATAAAATGTGCCAATAATTAAATCGAGGTGTTTGAGGATATTGCGCTTTATTTTTTTGGATTTGCGTCCTACTTCAATGATTTGTTTTTGAAAATTTTTTCCTTTAGCAGGTAGGATTTTTATTTATTTGCAAAAAATAATAAAAAAAGTTTAAGTTATTTTTCAAAATTTTTAAAAAATTTCCAAAATTTTTAAATTTTTCTTAGAAAAAATGGTGAAAATTGTGCGTTATAAAATTCGTTTTTTGTTTTTATCGCCTCGGTGCATATTAACAAAGTTATTGTACAGAAACAAAAAAAAATAATTTTATAAATTAAAAATATCACAAATAAAAATAAGAAAGGTGTGCCCCAAAATTCTCAACAAAATGCTTTTTGAAATTTTGCTCTAGCACAAATATTAACGAAGTTATTACGAAAAAACCAAAACACAACACACGATCGCAGGTTTGCGCACAATTAATCATAAGTGTATCACAAAAATTCCAAATAATTAAATAATTTTTATTGAGAATTTTAGTTAATGACGATAAAAAAAATATTATAATCAAACAAAAACAAACGAATTAAGTCGATTGCGGAAAAATCCGCAATAAAAAAAACTAGTTTCTGATTTTATTAAACTTTTCCAACAAAATTTTGTCCATTTTTCATAACAAACCAATAAATTGCATGCGTAAAGATAAAAATGTGTCATCAAAATTTCATTATTGCTACAAGTTTCGTATAAGGCTAGCAATTTCAAGCAACAAGCCACAGGATGCACGAGCAAAAAGAAATAAAGCTCGCGTAGTTGTAAGACGCGCTGTGGATAATTACGAATAGACGCGTACCGTTAAGATGCGCTTCGTATATTTGTTCAAATTCTTTTGTTTTCGTTTTAATTTAAAAAACAACCACCACCATTTTTTGGCGTTTTTTATTTAGATTCTATTATTATTTGAAATTTTTTTGATCCGGGTGTAAATTTGGGCAAAAAATCGATTTCAATGAGTGGCGATCGTGTGTTGTTTTTTCGATTTTTTGTTATAGCTCTGTTAATATGTGCTGTATTAAGAAAATGTAAAAAATCGTTTGTTAGAAATTTGAAGCCCCTAATTATCATGCAAAGAAATTTTTATTTTCGAAATTTTTTAACAAAATATTCAACATTAGAGTTTTGTTTGTTTATAACTCTCTTAATTTTGGCTCCTAATTAACGAATTTTGCATCAATTCATGGCATTTTTAATGTAGATTATTTAATCATTTGGAATTTTTTAAATCACACTCATGGTTTTATTAAAAAATTGTTTATAAGTTTTGCGATCGTGTGTTGTTTTTTTGATTATTTTTAATAACTTTTTTGATATTTTAGCTAGAGCAAAATTTCAAGAAGCACTTTAATAAGAATTTTGTGGCGCACCTTTTACATAAATTATTTTAATTTTGTAGAATTTTATAAAAAAAAATTAATGTTTTTTATTTCTCACAATTATGCAAAAATTGGTCAAATTTTTTACGATTAAGGGTTGATAAAGCTAATTTAGGTTATGTGTGTTATAAAAAATTTCAACAGTACTAACAACTAATTATTACCTTTCATTAAGGAAGAAAAAAATGATCGTAAAATCTTTATATGTAATCCGATTACAGTTTGTTTCATACATTATGTGATTTATGTGTTTCGTGCGTTCAGATGTTTCACATAATTATTAGCCAATAATTCGTTTCAATTTATGACGTAAATTTTGTTCAAAAAAAAATTGATTCGAAAAAATCTTAATTCTTGTGGAGAGTAATTATCAAAAAAATGTTAATTACCGAAAGATACTAATAATAAAATGATGATACCAATAAATAAAAATATAAAAATATTAACATCCACAAAAAATTAACGATCAAACAAATGAACATTGACGTCAATTGTTATTCAGCGCACTTTAAAATTTTTTTTCTTAAATTATTAATTTTCGTATTTTTTTGATAATTAAATTTTATTAGGAGCAGTAATTGCGCGAAAAAAATTCTAAAAACAAATGAACGTCACTTTATTTATTAACATTGTTAAATAATTATTAATTATCACATGACGAAAAAAATTAATTAATAAAGCCATAAAAATTATAAAATTATTGGAAAAAATTAAAAATTGCACTTCAACTGACTCATTTGTTTTCCATTAATTACTTACATAAATTGATTCGAAAGCTTCAATATATTAATAATGAAACAAACTGGAACATACAATTTTATTGTATTGCATTATAATTTTATGTAATTGATCTCGGATACTTTCAAGAATCTTACACGTGGCACGCGCATTTATGCAATTGTCTTTATTAAGTACAATGTGAAAATTTACCAATTAAAACATATAGGAAATTAACGCAAGTAGCGTGAAAATCGGGTAAATATTTCATCAGGCTTTATTATTAGGCCAAAGTAATTTATTATTTTTTGATTAAAAATTAAATTTTTTAAATCTAGAAAGATGCGTTACAAAATTATGGACAAAAATGCTTTTTGAATTTTCTTAATACAGTACATATTAAGCGAGTTATTGCAAGAAAACGTAAAAACAACAGACGATCGCTAAAATCTGAAATCGATTTTTTGGCGAAACTAAGAGTCGGATTGAAAAAATTCCAAATGATAAAATATTCCCCTTTTAAAAAGCTAACAAACGGTGTGATTTTTGTTCATTGAAAAACAAAAACAAATGAACGCGTGGCGTTATTTAAATTTATTGAATGCATTATTGATAAAATTATCTCACAATTTTGTAAGTGGTGATTGTAATTTGATTTTTTTTAATAATTTTTGAATGTTATCTATTTAATTTTGTTTTTTATTCAATTTGTCATTTGTTTTTTGCTAATTTTTTATTTATTTGTGATTTATTTTTGATTTAATGTTATTTTCTCAAGCGCTTTAAATTATTAGGGCTATTGACCTTGATTTTTATGCACGTTGATATTCACTTTCTTGTTATTTTACTCATTGATCGAGTTATCTGGAGCGACTCAAACCTGATATAACTTAAAACCAGCGCTATAGGTTGATGAATATATTAAAAAACTCTTATTACCAATTTCACGTGAAGAATCTGCAAGGATTGTAATTTTAATGTTGTGTATTAAGTATTGATATGACGTTTATTGTACGAGATAATTTCTTGTTTTGCATATTTTTACAACAAAATTCGTGTTTTTAAAGAAAACTTGGCTTGTGCACGTTCAAAAAAATTTTCTTACGTGATTAAGGGTTAAATTTTCTACATTTTACAAAAATTTTAGCCAAATCGATACCTTCAATTGTTTTTAACAGCCATTTAAATTTGAGCCTATTTTGAACGCGTTGAAAACGTAAAATAAAATTCAAAAATTAATTCCAATATTTTCCTCGAGCCAATTTGGTTAAAATTTTGAGAAATACTGTAAAACTTAACCACAAATAACATAACTGAATTTTGAAAAATTTTGATATGCAATTTGACGTGTGTGAAATTTTTTGTATCGCATAGTTTTGTTGCAATTCAGTTCGACTTGTGCACGTTAAAAAAAAATTAACGACACATTGAAAAATTTTGAAATTTTTGTACGCGATTAAGGCTCAAGTTTTCTACATTTTACCAAAATTTGAGCCAAATTGATACGTTCAATTATTTTTAACAGCCAATCAAATTTAATGGGTATGTGAGAGCGTATATATACGCCTATAGCAATCAAAGCGTTAAATTTTAAAATTTTAAAATTTTTTTAACACAAACGTTAAATAAACAAAAAACATTTATGGAAGAATTCATTTGTTTTAAAAAAAACAACAATAAAATTATTTTAATGTTTAATTATTTAACATTTATTTAAAAAATTATTACAATTTTATTTACATAAAAATTCACAGTTATTTAACATAATCATAATATTAAATAGCTTTATGAGGATGCGATACGCAATTTACAAACAAAAATTAACCGCCTTGAAACAAATTGTTATTAATTATCATCAAACATTGGCCAATATGGATTTTTTTTTATTTTGAGCAAGCTGTGTCGTAACGTGATTCATGGAAAACAAATGCAACAACGTTTTGACTTTTTTCTTCTGCTTCGCGCTGCCGCTGCCGCTGCATTCAATTGTTTTTCCTTTTTCAACCTGCCATATTCTGCTTACACGATTCCGGTTTGTCGAACGAAATCGAAAGTTTAATGTACATATAAGATATACGCGAGTCTGTTACTCAATATTATGTATATAAATACAAACATAACCTAAATAACTTAAAGGCGAGAAACTAGATTTTTGTCTGGTGCATATGTCAAGACAAAAAAATTCTAAATTTTGTGTGACCAAGTTTTCGTGACGCATTTTTCGTTACACATTTTAACCCCATACACTACGTGAAATTTAAGTTTCATACATTCCATTTCCTTCTAATTTTCATTCATTTTTTTTTCTTCTTTTTCTTCAATTCTTACTTATTACCCAAGTGATTTAGATGAAATCGATTAAATAAATAAATTTAAATAAATTTTATTGCCCCTCGCGATTTTTCATTTTAATTGGTGTAAAGGTCGACCGCTCCGCAGCAAGGTGTTTAGCTTCTTCATGGCCGAAACGAAAAACCCAAATCGCGAGATAACAAAAGCGAACCGAAATTTTTATTCACAATTAAATGATAAATACAAAAATCCAAGAAATTTGCAAAAATATTGCATGGTTTTTAAAATATGAGTCGTCCAAGTCAAAATTTGCAAAACGCAAAAATCTCAAAAATAATTATTTTCAACATTTTTGTCCGCCACTTTGTGGTACGCTGTTCTAATTAAACAAAATTCACATTAAATATTTACAAATAAATGCTTTACACAAAAATCCAAGAAATTTGCAAAAGTATCGCATGGTTTTTAAAATATGAGTCGTCAAAATCAAAATTTGCAAAACGCAAAAATCTCAAAATTAATTTTTTACAACTTTTTTGTCCGCCACTTTGTGATTCGCTGTTTTAATCAAAAAAAATTCACATTAAATATTCACAAATAAATGCTTTATACAAAAATCTAAGAAATTTGCAAAAACATCGCATGGTTTTTAAATTATGTCAAAATTTGAAAAAGGCACAAATTCGCCAAAATAATTTTTTTCCATTTTTTCTGTTCGCATTAAACAAATTTCACAAAAAATACACATAATTAAAAGCTTTGCTTGATTTTGTTTTTTATTTTCGTTGTCTTTGTGTTCTTTCATCATTCACTTGTTTTGTTAGCGGTATGCAATTATTGTCTTTTCATTCCTCAGTTTTATTTTGCCCCGTTTGTTTTCTCACATTTTCGTCGTGTTTTTCTTGTTTTTGTTTTCGTTTAGCGCGTTTGTTTTCCCATTACGTTCGAGGATGGAGATTTCCTTGAATCATGTGTTCCAATCAATTGATAATGTTACTTAATTGAACCAACTTGATTAATAATATAACACATAACGCGTGTTTGCATTTTACATAATTATCACTCGTATGTTGCAATTTCCTGATTAAAAAATACCCATACGAGTATATAATTAAGTCGTTGTTGAAAATTTATTGAAATATATTCAACAATTTTTTATCTCAATTTATTATGATGATGACTGATTAATTTTAGGTTATATCAACTGTCATATTAATATTATTCTTGTAATTCTTTCACGCATTTCACATGCCACGGTGAATTGGGCAAGCTGTATTATTTTTATAAATTGTACATTAACGAAAGTGAGGTTGTAAAAATTAAAAATAAATGCATTTTGTACCTGAGTGAATACATTGGGTATCATTATATTAAAATATAATCAAAATTTTCATTCTGCAAATATTTATTTTCCTCATATCATTTCCATACTATATAAAATTATAATCCAATTATCATAAAAGATAATAACCCATTATTACGTCGTTTAATAATTATATGTTCGTCATAAATTAACGCCTAATGAAACTTTCAATTGATTTGATTCATTTAAACACTATTTGAGTTATTAATTTTTTCTTAATTTTATTTGCAGATCTGGTAAGTGAATTTTCTCTTCCAATTAGCATAACCAGAAACGTGAGTACCACAACTTGCATTATGCACTTTTAATCTCAAGCAGTGTTTGCACGAATTTACTCTCACTATTTAACAGCATTAATTTTATACATATAAATTAAGAGTTAGAAATTATTGGAAGTTTATTCTACGGCACATTATTATATAAAGCTGCTTTGAAGTATTTTTGTTGTTTGCATTGGTTGGGATCAGCTGCTCAGATTGATACGATTCATATTTTAAAATCCATGCAAAATTTAGTATTAAGCGTTAAATTGTGAGTATTTTTCTTGAATTTTGTTTAATTCAAAAAATGAAGCACAAAATAGCAGGCGAAATAGTTGAAAAAAAAATTATTTAGAGGTCTTTGTGTAACTTGCAAATTTTGACGACTCATATTTTAAAAGCCATGCGATATTTTTGTAAATTTTTTGGAATTTTGTAAAAAGCATTTAATTGTAAATATTTTATGTGAATTTTGTTTAATTAGAACAGCGTATCATAAAGTGGCGGACAAAAAAGTTGAAAAAAATTATTTTTGAGATTTTTGCGTTTTCCAAACTTTGACTCATATTTTAAAAACCATGCGATATTTTTGCAAAATGATTAAATTTTTTTGTTCATCATTTAATTGTGAATATTTAATGTGATTTTTTTTTCATTCGAGCATCGTAGCACAAAATGGCGAGTAAAAAAGTACAAAAAAATTATTTTTAAGATTTTTTGCGTTTCGCAAATTTTGACTTTGACTGCTCATAACTTAAACACCATGCACTGTTTTTACAAAATTCTTAAATTTTTGCATAAAGCATTTAATTGCGAATATTTTATGAGATTTTTGTTGAATTCGTACATTACATCACAAAATGGTAGACAAAAAAATTGAAAGAAATTATTTTAGGAATTTTGTGCGTTTCGCAAATTCTAACTTTGACGACTCATACTTTACAAACCATGCAATGTTTTTGCAAAATTCCTGGCTTTTTCCATTAAGCATCTCATTGTAAATTTTGTTTAATTCGGAAAATGTCGAACAAAATGGCGGGCGAAAAACTATTACCAACAACAAATCAATTTTGCGCACGTGTTTGTGTACGTTAATTATTTAATTTTTTTCTGCATACAAG
>JARJDX010034569.1:0-20818 GCA_030264735.1 Gymnusa sp. GC000175
CAGATCGTTACTTAAATGGAAACTCACATCATCATCCCTCCCAAAAATTATCAGTCATAATCTCTCAAAAGGAATCGTTGTCTTTAGAACTGGTTCACGTCAAAAATACGCTTCTCAACAACAATTACAATTTAAAGGATATTAATCGTGTTATCAATCATTAGTAGAAATCAAAAACCGGACTCACCCTTTGACGATTTTGCCATATGTAAAAAACTGTACAAACAAAATCGGCCAAATTTTACATAAATACAATGTAAAGACCATTTTCAAATTGGATTCTAACCTAACAAACAGTGCGAAGGACAAAATTCTTCTTTCAAATCCCGGAATTTATCAAGTCAGTTCTCTTAATTGCAATTTGAAATATTTTGGCGAGACCAAACGGCAAATTAGGACACGCATAATTAAGCATCAACGGGCGATAGGTCTTAAAAACATCGGCGGCTCAGCTCTGGCCGAAAATTTCTTTCGGATAGGTGATCAAATTGATTTCACTAATGTGAATACATTATCTATAATCCATCATTATAAGAAGCGCAAAATTTGCGAAGCGATTTGGATTCACAATAATCCCCTTAACTTAAATCGCGAAAATGGTTTTAAAATCTTCAATGCCTGGAAATATTTGTTTTCATCATTAAACTCCACCTCCACTAGTAATTATTTATTCTATATAGGCATACACACTCGAACAAGGTCTTTGGTTATCGGACTTTTCCGCCGTGAGAATGTTCCCTGCAATGGCGAGCGAAACAACAACCAATAAAAATCGACTTAAACCCGATAGTAAAAAAATTTACATCGACTTAAGTCGCGAAAGCTTAAATTCCATATTCTTTACCTTGTTTGACAAAAATGAATAACAGCTTAAGTGTAACCTCTCTACCTGACGGTGCTACAGCCCAAGTTGGGCCTTAACCTATCCACTCCTCCTTTTCCACTCGCTACGGTCTTCTGCGGCGCGTCTCAATTTATTTACACGAAGAAGGTCCGTTACGTTTTTTGTTATATTATCTTTCCAGTGTGTTCTTAATTTTTCAACGGACCTTTTACAAACAGTGGTTATGTTTGTAACTAACTATTTTCAGGATGCAGGTATTCTTCATTCTGGATGTGTTCTGTCCATCAAAGGGGGTGATATGGGTGGATTAACCCGGTTCCTTATACATATTACAAAGTTCGTGATTATTGCTTTAACTGCACTATATATTCTTTGCAACATCTTACGCTCAAAGCTGTCCAGCATGTCTGCAAACTTTTGAGGTTTAGTCCGGGTTTCGCTGCCATACTCCACGATTGGACGGATTGGGGTTTTATACATCTATAGACGTCTTTTAATTTCGTTACTGGCATTAGTGAGCGTGCGGTTGGCGAAGGCGATTCCTTTTTGAATTTCCCCTGCATCATTGTTGTCCGACGACAGGTTCGAGGAAAGAATTGAAAGTGGTTATGACCGCCTTGAATTTATGGTCTTCAATGATGACATTTTTCCGTAGGTGATTTTTGTTACTCCTGGTATGAAGATCTGGGAATACAACATAGATGTATACCAACTATTTATTGACTTCGGGCAAGCGTACGATAGCATCGAGTGCGTCGTTGGTTCGAACATTCTTCCAAGTAGTCAAAACCTTTTTTAGCTTTTTTTATCAAGTTCTATTCGTTTCATCTATAAGTGCACTTTCCATTTTAGTTTCACATTGAGTATTTGGGATACCTTAAGAGCAAAAGGGTTACCTAAAAAATCACAAAAACCCCAAAAATACATGGAGGCGCACTGTCCACAAAGAAGGCAGTAAAAATGTCTGTAGTTGGAGGCAAATAAAGGGAATCAAGCAGTACCGCGTCCGGTGAAAGAGAGTGGTGGAAGCCCATGCTCCTGGGTAGAAGTTAAAGGAACCAAAGACGAAGATGGATAACGAAACACTAATGAGACAAAATACAAGTGGGAAAACAAAGATAACTAATAATACTAACATTAGAAAAAAAGCTAAAGAAGGACGAAGACGAAGAACGTACAAAGAGAAAGACAATGAAGTCAAACGTAGTGCAAAAAAAGACAAAAGGGAGCACCAGTACAGGATAATCCGAGAAGCAGATAAAGCAGCATAAAACCACAACTTGAACTCAGTTTACGATATTACTAAGAAACTAAGCGGAAGAGAAAATTAAAACAGTACGACCCAAATTAGAAATAAAAAACGTGAAAAATTCACTTTTTAGCGATTTTTTAAATTTTTTTAATAAATTTTGATATTTTGTAAGAAATTTAAGACAAACATAATTTTAAATCATGTTTCTGAATTTTAAAACAAATATTTGGTAATTTCCAATGTATTTTTACCATTTTCGAGCAAATATTTGACAATTCTTAAACAAAATGTAGCGAATTTATACGTATTAAGCGTATTTTTGCCATTTTTCAAAAAAAAAATTATTTTTAAATTAAGTTTTGGAATCTAAGAACAAATTTTAATTTTTTTAATCAAATTTTTGACGTTCCATACGCTTCACTCGTTCCTTAAAATGGTATGCGAACGCCGCTCTAGCGGCGGTACTTGACAATAATTCACTGTAAAAAAACAACTTTTCTACCAGGTAAATTAGATTTATTGAGGAAAAATATTTTTAGTAAATGGAAATAACTGATTGACAGTTGTCACGTCAGTGAAGTTATTAGAAAATTAAATTTTATTAAAATTTCCGGAACTATTTTGCGAAACGCCTGGTTTAAAGAGCCGTGACGTAGGACTGGCTTATCTCGGCAGGGAATAAAAGTCACAATTTAATCCCAACGCACAATAAAAGTTTATTTATTCACCAAAATTCAAATATAAATTAGTATTTTGTTAAACAATTAAATGTAGGTAAATGTCCAATTTAAATAAACAATGTAAAAATTCATAAATTAATAAAATACTAAAACTTAATGCCAGCCGAAACAGATTGATGGACGGTTAGAGAGATGGACGGACGGATGACAAGCCGAGGACTTACGCAGCGGCTGTCAGGCTGGTAGAACGGTAACGGTTACGGTGCGGTAGAATGCTAGCTGGGTGCCAGGTATATACGCTGCGACTACCAGATAAGAGGATCGGACAAGGACTCTAGCTGACAATCCGTGGACTTACGCTGCGACTAGAAAGGAAGGGTACATAGTAGGTCGGAGTAAGGTAAAAGATCAAGAGACAGAATGATCCACGCGCTCTGCTATTCAAACATATATGTGTAGATGAGGGACACACGGGGTGTTTGCAGTGGCTTCTCATCATAGAGCAATAAATGAAGTAATTTAAAACCATATTGTCTTGGTGCTTCTTAGAAAATACACAGTTTGAAAATGTATTTATTATTGATAACAGTGTACAACTTATTAATTTCGCCAAGCGTTACAGGTCAGGCTCATAACAAATTTTTGATATTTAAAAAAAAATTTAACATTTTTAAACGTATTTTTGCCTTTTTTAAGCGTAATTTTCACATTTGGAAACGAATTTTAACGGTTTGTAACAAATTTTTTACACATAAATTTTCGGCCTATTCCTTACATTTTTAAATGAATTTTGGTATTTTTTATTTTAGCGAAATGTGAATTTTTTAATCAAATTTTTGCAATTTATAAACAAATTTTGTTATAAAGTTTTTGTTAAAAGAGTTTTCAGATGAATTATTTATTTTTTTAAACGTTTCCAGCTAATTGTTGACATTTTTTAACAAATTTTGACATTTTTCAATTAATCTGTGATTCTATTCACAGAATTTTATTATTTTCAAAAAAAAAAATAATAATGGCATTATAGAGTGTATTTTGGCATTTTAAAGTAAAATTTTTATAAATTTTGAGTGTTTTTGACATTTTCAAACAAATTTTAAAATTTTTAACAAAAATTTGACATTTTTGATATAGTTTTTTTCATTGATTTTAACGCAAGTTGGTTTTTATTTTTAAACGAAAATTTGGCTTGTACGATTATATTTTAGTGATTTTCAAAACAAATTTTTACCATTTTATTTTATGACATTTTCGAAATATTTTTTTTTTATTTCTTTTAATTTCGAGCGTATTTTAACCATTTCCCAAATACTTTTTTGACATTTCTAAGCAAACTTAAATATTTTAAATTTAAGACACTTTCTATATGTTTTGATTGACATTTCTTAAATTTTTTTAAATGTTTAAATCAGATAGTCAAACCGACAATTATTTGTTAAAAATTTAAACAAATTATTATTAAAAATGTATGTTAGCTATTTTTTTTAATATTTTCCATTTACGAGTGTATTTTTGACATTTTCGGATGAAATTTGATATTTGAATATGAATTTTCTTCTCTTCTTCCTGTTGTCATTACGATCCATTGAGAACTTTGGCATTTGGCTTTAGATGAATTTTATCTTTTACTTTAAGAGTTATAGTATATATAATCTATGTTTAAGACATATTTTTAATATTTTTTAAAAATTTTGATTATTTCTTTTAAATATTGGATATTTTCAAGCCTAGTTTTGCCATTTTTAAACAAAATTTTGTCACTTTTGACATTTTTGAGCGAACTTTTATTATTTTCAAAAGGTGTTGTCACCACAAAACTTTTACGTCATTTTAGACGGAAATATAACCACATTTTAATAATTATCAGATGACTGGAATGACAGTATGTCTCTGAATTTTTATTTTGTTTAAATGTATGATGTGAATAATTTCACTAACAATATTCCTTAGCAATGAACAACAATATGTTCCTAAAAAGGTAAATTATACTTTCATTTACGAAGTAAAAGAAAAATGGCGAAAATTTTCTGTATCGAGATTATTGTAGAAATATCATTTTTCGGCTTTCTTCATTCAGAAAAAGTTGATTTTGAAGTTGTGCCTGTGTGTCGGTTTGTCTGCGTGTGTCCTCTTTACAGTACAGACCGTTAAATCGATCGGCCTAAAAATTAAGCTCTTAACCAAAATTGGTGCGTCCCATTGACTTTCGCCTAAATTCCACCAACAGGAAGTGGTAGTTGCTTAATTTTTCAGATTTTTGCAAATATTTTAAAAACTGTCTAGTTTATGAAACAAACATAGGAGTACGAAAGTGTTTAGAATTAAACTTGCAACAAATTATGTTGTTTTCATTTTTTTTTAAATTTAATATTTTAAGAACTCATTCCTGATAAGCAACATTTTATTGAATTTATTGCAATCAAGTAACAGAGACATGCTGTCATTATAATCAGCTGACAATAAATTAAATAGGTTATATATCATTTAAAAGTGACGTATGTCACTATCGGAGTTGTTGCCAACATACATTTTACAACAAAAATGAAGTTGCAGAGACATACTGACAACCTAATCGACTGATCATCAATGAAATTTAGTTATGTTTCTATGTGACCACACATCCATTTTTTTTTAAATATGAAAAAACAAAATTGTTTGCAAAATTGATTCTAGACACTTTTTTTCGTTAATTATGGTGGGTTTTATTATATTTACAAAAAACCGAATAACCTAACCAATAAACTACCATTTTTAGTTAGTCAAAAGCTTAAACTTAAATTTATAAGCCGAATAGTTAGGCCATCTGGGCTGTAAAAATGACACAGACAGATATCATTTTGAAAACCACTTCTTTGATTAAGCGGAATTAAAAACGAATATATCGAAAATTTTCTAATTGACAAAACTTTCTTTTACTTTGTAGATAAATGTAAAAATGTGCAGGATTTGTAAATGGCTTGGATAATTTTCTAATTTTAAATGAAATAAAAACTTGGTAAAAAGCTCACAATCGATATTGTAAGAACCAATTTCCAACAATAAAATGTAATAAACTTGAAGTGGCAAGGGGTTGTTTTCCCTTCAGGAAGCTATCACGTCTCCTCGGGATATTATAGTAATAATACTTAAAGATCAATCAAGCATTTTCTGTGATAACGGCTTTAACATTTTCATGCTATGATAGAAGTGTAGATAAACAAAGTGAGTACGTGTTATTTGATGCAAGTGCAACACAGTTAAGGGAAATGTTTGGGGCAGGTTTTAGTAGAATAACCGCAGGGGATTTGGCGTATTGTGTACTAAACTATATATTTTATAAGCGGGGGAGATAACCCTAAGTGAGACCACCCTTAGATAAACGCGTTATGAGCAGCTCGCTATGCATAGTCAAGTGCTCAACTTTCCAAACTCGATTTACGCTGATTTCCTTTTCTTTTTCTCATTTTTTATTCAAGCTTGTATAAATACATTTGTTTGAGCATTGCACGAATATGTGAGAGGGTAAATTCTTCGTCTGAACTTTATTTATAATACATAAGTGAAAAACTGGGGTTACTCGTACAGATTTTTGTTTTATAAATGAGAGGATACGTTATTCATTCTTATATCTATAGTTTTTCTAAACTATAAGCAAACATCTGCGCTTTATTTTAAGAAAAAAAAAGTATAATTCCTGTGTTATACGATATTTCTCTTGATATTTTGTGTAAGCAAGGATGAGTAGTTTTAATTGCCCTTGGGAAATTTTGGGTTCAAAGCAATTGCACATTCTAAATGGTTTGAAAATACAACCAACTCCTTGGTTGACACTAGGACACATTTTTATTTAGTTAAAAACTTGTTTCTTTGTTTCCCACTATTTACTTTACTATTCTACAAACATCTTTTTGAACTAATTGACTACCTCTATAATGCACCACTTAACAACGTAACTTCAATAAACTAGCAACAATTTTTTATTATCATTATTAGTTTAGAGTTTGAACGAGTTAAGTGGCTACATTATTATAAAACTATTTTAAGTAGAACCTAAGTAAAAACTAATTAGAAGAATAATGTTGTTATAAATATGTTTCTCTTAATAGTAGTGTAATTTAGGGTTTAAGTTTCGAAATCAGACTTATTCATTGTCCTTGATAAAGCATCTTGTAATGACAGTCGAAACGTTGGCAATGACAAATGAACTTACATGACTTAAACTCGAATTTGGGAAAATTTACATCAATTCACCTCTTAAAGTTTACACGATAAATTAATATAACAAAACCAAAACTTGATTCAATAAAATTATTCTTTTGCTAGCAAATAAAATTATTCAGGATGGCAGATGTACAATAAAAAAACACAAATAAAAAAACGACTCAATTTAGCAGTTGGTTCGTTGCATATTCATCATGTTTACCTGCAAAACTAAGTACCAGTGTACCACCGCATTAATCAATAGGTGAAGTATATACTCCTTACAAATTCGCTAATAAGTCATTTTTAAAATTAATAGACGTTTTAATTCCGAAGTTAAACGATAATTAAGTGAAAAATATTTAAAATAAATTTGGGAGTTTATTGTTGGGTTGCAATTTGACACATGGTTTCAATTTTTCTTATCTATTAAGTGACAAAGGGCCTTTCCACCTTTAATACACGTCGAAGAGGTAACGAGCAATAAAATCTTTATGCAAAAGTCAGATATATCTTAAATTTTCTTCGACAGAAAGGCTGGTGCAGAAGTGATGAAGCAATAATATTGATGCACTTTTCATAGAATTTTTACATCTTTAATTACAACAACAACAAAACTTCGCCTGCGGCATCACTGGGTGCATTGAGTGGCTCTGTTGCCGGTCCCAAGCCCAGAAAAATAATTATCGTTTTGATATTAGTAAAATAGGGCACACAAATGATACTATAGTCTGTAGATAACCAGAGTGTGGTAAGGACCATTATATGGTGGTGGGGAAATTTGTGAGCAAGGGTAAAGGGCTTGAACTGGAAAAGAGGATGGCGAGCAAATTCTAAAATACCAGTACAAAGTAGAACTACTACAGGAGGCTTGTATAAAATACCAGTTCGAGCACGGATAAAACAACGATTGAACTGGAAAATGGAAAGCACCCCTACTGAATTGAATGTACATGTGATACAATGTGTACATGGGCAGCCTACGAGGGCTGAAGAAAGAGAGAATACACTACAAGGAAGAAGTGAGTAAGAAAATAGTAAAATTGATTGAGATACAAAAGCAAAAGTATAGTGCATGGTTTAGGAATAGGACAAACCAGATAAGAGCGCAATATATAGAAAGCAGACAAAAAGTAAAGCAGCAAATGAAAGAGGCAAAAAATGAAAGATGAAAAAATGTATGTAGAAGAATAGACAACACGCTGGGTTTCGAAAAATCTACAAAAGCCTGGTGAGTAATAGAAACTACTCTTCTTCTTCTTCTTCCTGCCCTTTATCCCAGTTTATCCGGGGTAGGGCCTTCTTGTACGTTGGCGTCAGGATGCTCTGTTGACTTGGGGGAAAGGTTTTGTGCGTTCATCTCCTTTTCGACACTGGTCCACCAGGTTGCGGGGGTCTGCTCCTTCCTCGTGGTTGCGTTGGGATGTTCAATACGGTCTTGTCGGAATAACTATCAGGCCTTCTCATGATGTGACCATACCATCTGAGTTTACTTTCTTTTAGTTTTTCTGCAATTGGTGCCACTTCAAATGCACCCCTAATATACTCGTTGCGGACTCTATCGAGGCGTGTTACACCTCCCGCCCATCGGAGCGTTTTCATCTCTTCTGTGTGTAGTTTCTGTTCGTGCTTCCTCGTAGAAGTCTAGCATTCCGCTCCATACAGCATTGCAGGTCTTACAGCCGTCTTATAGATTTTGCCCTTGGTTTTTATTGGCATTCTTGTGTCACATAGCACTCCAGTCAAGGCCCGCCATTTCATCCAAGCTGTATTGGTTTGGTGGCTCACATCTTGGTCTACCCGCGCATCTGATGTAATTATGGAGCCAAGGTACTTAAAGTGTGCGACTCGTGGGAGTTTTGCGTCCCCGATGTTTATGTCGTAGCCAGTTTCCTCGTTACCCATAAAGTCGAATTCCATGTATTTGGTCTTGGAACGGCTAATTCGCAATCCGTGTCGCTCCAGTTCCCTAACCCATCTGTTGAGCGTTTCCTGCAGTTCCGCTGGCTTTTTAGCTATAAGAGCGATATCATCTGCATACAACATACACCATTGGATTTTACCTTGTAGTTCTCTAGTGATATAATCCATTATTACATTGAAAATCAGGGGTATCAGTGCGGATCCCTGATGGACACCCACTTTGACTCGAAATGGCGTGCTTAAACCTGCTGGGCTTTTGATCTGGGTACTAACGTCTTTGTACATATCATGGCCGAAGGCAATGTATTGCTCCGGGACGTTCTGGGCAAGCAGAGCTTGCCATACTAGTTTTCTTCTCTAGGTCAATGAAGACCATATAAAGGTTTTCTTTGTTGGTGCGGCACTTCTCCATTAGAATTCGGATTGTTTGTATGGCTTCTGTTGTTCCACGCCTTGCTTTAAAACCAAATTGGTTTTCAGATATGTTGATCATTCTTGTTAGGCGCGGGCCTGTAACCCTCTCAAGTAATAGAAACTATTAGAAACAATATAAGAAACACTGCTGCTATACCGGTCATACCACTAGAAAACAGGGTCAAACACTTTAAAAAGTTGTTATAGGAAAAGAGAGAACAATACAAGGAAGAAAAACTAACAGGAAACATAAGGCACATAATGCAAGAAACAAATATAGAAAACGTGAAAAAAGCTATAAAAGAGTCATGAAATGGGATAGCACCTGGCCCTGGAGGAGTTAAGCAAGAGCTTTGGAAATACGAAGCAGATAAAATAACCCAGCTGCTAACAATGATATTTCAAAAAACAGAAAAGGGAGGTGAAATACCATTGGATTGGAACACAGTATACCTATCTTCTATACATAAAAAGGAGACAAGCAGAACTGGGGAATTACCATTGACGAAGTGTGATACCGTCTATAGCAAGGATATTAAAAAGAATTTTGAAACAAAATACCAGAAAAAAAATATTTTTTTATTATGTAAAAGCATCTATTTGTGCCTGCTATTAAAACCAGTCTCTTCGACAAGCCATTAATTTTGATTTCATACTAAAAACTAAAACTTATAGACTAATATCAATCCATTGATGGTTCTTGGATTGTTCTAATTATTTTATACACCTTACTCACGCATGCTTTGCTTTCACGTACAACACTACGTTAGATCGAATGGCTTGATCCTTATCAATCGTCGGATATAGTGCTGGTTGTCCGGCAGCTAAAGAGCTTCTGCATTGGCAAGATCCCGGCGTAGATATGCATTGCGCACATCACAAGAAGCATTCACTATGTTGCTCTATACTTTGTTTTGGAATCTTTGAATAGATTTAATGTTGTTATCGCTGGTGCATCCCCATAATTGGATGCCGTGAAGCCACATCGGTTTTAATACCTGGTTGTAGATTATTATTTTATTATGCACTGACAATTTGGAATTTTTTGCCAAGAAGCTAGTAGTACTGTTTATATTTCAAATCAAATTCAGTTCTTTTCTTTTCAACATGTACGTTCTAGCGTAACTTGGCATCAAAAGTCATGCCAAGATACTTTGCACTCAGCTCCTAGGTACAGTCTTTCCATTGATATTCAGAGGAATTGGATCTTTTATTTTTTTGTTGGTAAAATTTATGTGGATAGATTTTTCTTCGTTTAGCTTGATTAACCATTGTTTAAACCAGTTTGCAAGAGAATTGCTTGGTGTTTGGAGTTTTCTCATAGATATTTCTTGATTTTGTTGAACTGTATAGAGACCAGTGTCATCGGAAAATGTAGCCACTATAGTATCATTCGGAGTTGGTAAGTCACTAGTAAATAGCAGATAAAGAATGGGTCCGAGGATGCTTTCTTGGGGCACCCTAGGTCTTATTTATTTTAAAGTAAAATACTCATTTTCTAGCCCTATCCAAAAAAGTCTGTCTGTGATGTACGATGTTAAAATCTGTACATACTGTTTTGGTAGCATTTTGTTTAATTTGTAGACCAGGCCTTTGTGCCATACCTTATGGAAGGCTTGAGCTACGTCCTAAAATACTGCGGAGCAGACTGGTTTTCCTTTAGGGCGCTCGATTAATTTCGTAATTCTATAAACTTAATTCATAGTGAAGTGCTTCTCTCGAAAACCAAATTGGAAATCTGGGATCAATTTGTTATTCACAATTATAGGTCTTAATCTCTGAAGCAGTAGCTTCTCAAAAAATTTAGAAACAATTGGTAGGAGCTAAATGGGTCCATAAGACTTGACATCGTTCGGTGGTTTGTCTGGTTTTGGCAACATGATTACCTCTGCCACCTTCCAACATGTTGGTATCTGTGGGTTGCATTGAATAGGTGCTGACACACCTATACCTTTCCTAGGCAAATGTGTTAAAATATCATCAGAAATTAGATCATAGCCTAATGCTTTCTTTGGTTTAAGGTTGGTTTTGATCTCCTTCGCTACTTCTTTTGGTGTAAGCGGGGTGATATTTTCTGATGTTTGGTTGTTTATTGTTAGTAAGCTATTTTCCTCCTGCGTCTAGTTCGGTGTTAATGTATCACAAAGTGTTCAGCAAACAAGTATGCTTTCTGAAGGACTTGGGAAAGGAACAATGTTGTTTTAGATCTTAACGGTTCTGTTTAGACAACACATTCTAGATACAATAAATTATATAAGAGAACAAAGAATAGAATATAAACATATATATGACGTTTATTATTTTAAAAAAGGCCTATGATAATGTACCATGACAAGATTTATTCGAAAATAAGGGGACTACAAATACCAAAGAAATGGATAAATGTAATAAAAAAGTTGTACACATCTAACAGAGTAAAAAATTAAGATTGAAAATCTATTGTCGCAGAGCATAGGAATTAATAAAGGACTCAAGCAGGAAATCACGGTTTCACCACTATTATTCAATGTATATATAAACAATAGTGCAATGGAGCCAAAAATGTGAGACAAGAAGTATTAGTGGGAAACAAAGAGTAACAAACACTTCTGTTTGCGGACGACAAAGTAAAAACAAGGATAAATATAGAATTTATGATTGGAATGCTGAAGGAAGACTTTGAAACAGCAAAAATAAAAATAAATTTTGAAAAGACAGAATACATGTGTATAGGAGAGAAAGAAGATGATATACACTTAAATGGAGACACCATTGGACACTGTAATACTTTTAAGTACCTGGGCACAATACTATAATACTAACAAGTAGGGGCACCGTAGAAGAAGATGTGAAAAACAGAGTTAGGATGATAAAGCTAGCAACAGAGGCTTACATGGAGCTATATGAACTAAAGAGCAAACAAAGTTGACAAAGAAACATATAAATAATAGCATTATACAAAGTATAGTCCTGTACGGAGGAAAAACATAGCCGATAACAACAAATATTAAAGACTAATTTCGTATCTAGCTGGATTATCTGAGGAGAAGTCCCCAAATAAGTGGGGAGCAGAAATGGATAACGAAAATAATATGGCAAGAAACTGGAATAAAATCATCAATTCCAAGAAACCTAGAGAATTAAAGTGGTATGGACTTGTAGAGAGAATGTAAGAACAGAGATAGCCAAAATCCATATTTATATGGGAACCAGAAAGCAAAAGAAGACGGGGACGACCAGCTTTCATATGGAAAATACACATAAAAATGGTAATGGAAGAAATGGACCTGAAATTGAGAGATTGGGACAATAGAATTCTGTGGAATTAGAAGACGACGAACCCATAGAGGAAAAGTCGAAGAAAAAGAAAAAGAATTACAACAATTTCCTTGCCTTTATTATCATATATGTGGCGAAGCCAGCAGTTATTCTTGGAGATAGTAATGGGATTTTATCTTGGAAAATCTGTTATTTTTTACCCAATAACCAGTACAGTACATTTGACCGAATTTGTATCCCAGTTGTTTTGTTTTGGTAAAGGTGTGTTTTTTCAAACTCAGTTTTTTGCCTAGATGAATTTCAGATATTTAGTTTTCTTAATCCAGAATTTAAGCAGCTGATATGCTTTACATAAGACGGGGTACATGATTAGATAATATATTCAATGAAGACGTTCGAAATGAATCTAGAACCTGAACCCACGAATAACGGTCAACGGAGGAATAATTAACGAGGACGACTCTGTTATACTGGCGAGTACGGTCCAAGGACAGATGATGATGGAAAAGATCAAATTAGCCAACGAGAAGTACATAATAAATCTCAATCTCAAAAAGATCAAATACATGGTTGTCAGCAAAGATAATGCACCACCACAGACTAAGACTAACAACACATTTATTGATCAGTGGACAAATACACATATCTCGGTACCTGCGTAAATAAACTCTGGGATCACTCCATTGAGATCAAATGCAGGATAGAAAAAGCAAGAGCGACGTTTGTTCAGATAAGAAAAGTGTTCAACAGTCCAGACTTGAGCTTGCAACTTAAGATCAGAATGCTGCGCTGCTATGTTTTCTTAACACTAATGTACGGCGTCGAATCCCCTTCTTTATCCAAAGAAACAGAGAAAAAACTGGAGGCCTTTGAATTGTGGGCATATCGCCGTATCCTTAATATCTCATAAAAAGAGCAAATTAGTAACAAAAAGGTTCTGCAGAATATAGGTAAGGAAAGGGAAGTGTTGACCGCAGTAAAGGTTAGGAAACTAAAATACTGTGAGACACAAAGATAGGTACAGAATACTCCAACTGATTCTGGAAGGAAAGGTGCTGGAAAGAATGGGTTCGAGAAGACGAAGAATTTCGTGGCTTAAAAATTTTTGCCAGTGGTTGGGCATGACTTCGGTACAACTTTTTTGTAATGCGGTAGACAAGGTGAAGATCGTGATGATGATCGCTAATATCCGGAACGGATAAAGCACGCTAAGAAGATGAAGAACCAACAAATAGTGGACTACAAACAAAAATTGGAAGGATGGAGGATAGACTTCCAAAACAAATTATATAATATAAACCAAAAGAAAGAAGACCATTTATTAGATGGGAAAACACTTATAATGTTTTGTGAAGACGTTATAGGCACAAGTGCCTAAACTAGACGTTACAGGCACCAGTGCCATGAAGTGAAAAAGAAGAAGAATATGAATATAATATAATATAACATACAAACGTGGGTATTTACGAAATCAATACTAAAAACACTGAAGATAATGCAAAAAGCTATAGCTAGAAGAATACTGGCCATTGCCGCCCTATTTATCATCAACGTTATTCCTTGAAATTATTTTTCCTCATTCTTGTTGTTCCCGAACTCGTTATTTGTTATCTAGGTGCCCACTTGTTCCTTAACTCCTTATCTGTTATCTAGGTGCCCACATATTTCTTGACCACCGTTTTTTGTTCCTGCTGTTTTTCTTCTACGTTGTATCTTGCCCACCATATTTCTTATCCACGTTAAAGGTTAATCATGTAGTTTATTATACTTATCAACCTAGTTTCCATGTCAATAGAGCCTAACTTTTCCCAGATTTAGTTTGTTTCCAGGAACTGGATTTTGACCCATAAATGGGGATGAAATGGTTTAAGACGTAGCCCATGAAGCAACGTTTTAATTGCTCTAAAACTCTCTCGCTAATGATTTTATAGAAAAACAATTAAAATTTAGATTCGTAGACTTCCTCGCCTTTATCATGTTAGCCTTGCATCCTGATCCGCAAGATTTTTATCCATACCACTCATGCTTTCCAGTGAATATTAAGTCATTGTATGCTATAGAAATTGAAAATCATCCTAAAATAAAATAAACAATTATAATTAAGAGCTTGGTGGCTCAGTGAAAGTTTTATGTTCGGTTTATAAGGTATCTAGTTCGATTATCAGTCATTGGATAACTTTAGATACAAATAACGCTCTAGAAAAAAAGAAGCCACTTTAACAAGCTTTAATATTTACACATACACACAATTACCGCAGCTAAAGGACCTTCTATTCTAATTAATTAAATAAAATACTAAAAAAAAGCTGTTGATAGTAAAACGATTTTAGTAATTGTGAGAATGTTAGGATAAAAATAATAACATCGGGTAATTATTCAACAAATCAGTTTCAAATATGGCCTCATTTAGTGTAAATATTGATCAATAATTATAAATATTTGTTGTTTAATTAAGGGTATCAATTTATCAATGTTGTAACAGGAACCAATATTGACAAAT
The DNA here is from genome assembly GCA_030264735.1 of Gymnusa sp. GC000175. Lineage (NCBI taxonomy): Eukaryota > Metazoa > Arthropoda > Insecta > Coleoptera > Staphylinidae > Gymnusa > Gymnusa sp. GC000175. The sequence continues at coordinate 15,051 of JARJDX010034569.1, forward strand.
GGTTGAAACCGACAAGTAGAATAATATTGAGGACAAAATTAGAACGATTGCAAAGTCACCGAATTGAATACTACAATGAAATTACAACAATTCTGTCCTGTACAAAGTTTAACACTTTTGTTCGCGATACAAAGAAAATTCGGTCACATTGAGATACCGCAAAGGTGCCGGCGACTTTTAGACTTTGTTCACAAAACATTAGACGCTCGACACTTCCTAGCCGCACGAAATGGGCTTTATGTACTGGAAAGTTGAGTCGGATAAATCTTGAAATGTCACCTCTTTAGCCCTATGTTGCGGTACCGAATCAGAAGTTTGCTATGATATTTCATTTCGTGTCATTTGTATTGCGGTTTGACGGTTAGGTATTGTTATCACCGTTTATTACTATATCCTGGCCAATTTTCTTTCACACAAAAATTTTCTACCCCAGCCACAAAAAATAAACGCCATTTGCACCTTCCGTGCTTGGGTCCAATTAATTTTATAAAAATAAATAAACCCTTCCAAAACTAATTACAGCAACTACACAAACTACTTAAAGGATTTAAACTGGTAAATTGCAACAGCTTTAACAATGCGTTGTGATACTGTAGTTATGTGAATGGCAAAGTTTGGGAATTAGCCCACTAATTTTATTCCAACTGAGTGAAATTATATGTAACGTTATCACTAAATTATGATAAATGATAAAATAATTATCACTTCCTTCTCTTGTAATAACATTTTCAACCAAATTTCGATTAATGAAAATTAATTATGAAAATGCTGCTATGATAAATATAAACCTTCGTGCTTTCGCCAAAATTCGAGATCGAAATCTTTTTAATTTATTAGATAGGAGTTCGTTTACTTAAATATGCTGAATGCTTTAACGATACACAAAATGATTTTCTTCATGGGTGCAATATAGTGCATTTTATTAACTTTGTAAAACTCTTAGTAATGCGGTCAGCTTTGTTGGGTCTACTTTGAAGTATTTGCCAATATTGTCTCTCATTGTAGCTTTTTGGTTTAACCGATGAATGGGGGTATAGCTTTGTCGCTATAAAGAATGAATGAAGGGTACCTTAAAAAAATTTGGAACCGACAGTTATATGTAGGTGTTAATAAATTTTCTAATTTAGTTTAATACACATGAAATATTTTGGTTATAAATTTTTTATTAATTTTTTTAAAAAGAAGAACGTCTTGACATCATATTTAATGGCGCACAGGCGCGCGTGTTGCATCGGAATTAATTAAGTTTCACGTTTAATGACTCAAAAACCGTACATTTTTTTTTTTTAATTTTTTTTATGGGACAACCTTACTTGTTTTGTCCGAAAAAAATGCTATTTGGCGCTTTTAATTAATCAGCCATAACGATTAATTATCAGATTTTTTGAAAATTTGCCGTTTTACGCAAATTAAACAAAAACGCAACGTGCAAGGTGAATGGCCACTTCACCTGATAAATGAACTCAAAATTTTATAATAATTTGATGTGTCGCTCGAAAAATAATTTAAAACTATGGTTATTAATGGATTTTTCGAAAATATGCCGTTTTACGCAAATTAAACAAAAATAGCGGAAGCACCAAATGAAAGGTCTTTAAATGCTGCATAGAAATTATGAACTAACTTTATTAAAATCGTTAATTAAAAAACAATTAACAAATAAAATTTCACTTAAAAATCATACAAATTGAGTATTTTTTAAATGTTTTTGGCACAACATATTCTTAATTTATTTATCTTTGCAGCAATCTGTAAACAATTAGTTAGTGAGGCCAATTAAGCCTGTAATAATTGAAATTCTTATTAATCAATTAGGTTTAAAAGGAAAATTTGATAACTCTTTTCGCCGCGGAAAATTATTTTTTTTATGAGAAAAACTTTCCTGTTTTGTCTTCTTTACAATTTTACGAAAAAAAAATGCTATCTTACGTGTTTAGTTACCCAGCCATAACGATTAATTATCAGATTTTTAAAAAATTTGCCGTTTTGCGCAAATTAAACAAAAACGTAACTTCCGAGGTGAATGACGAAAACACCAAATGAAAGGTCTTTAAATTCTGCACAGATATTATGCACTAACTTTATTAAAATCGTTAATTAAAAAAAGTAAATAACAAATTAAATTTCACGTTTAATGCCTCAAAAATTATACAAATTGGGTTTTTTTAATTTTTTTTTAGAACAAAATATTCTAAATTTAATCAGCTATGCAGCAATCCATAAGAAATCAGTTAGTGGAGCCAATTAAGCCTGTAATAACTGAAAATTTAATTATTCAAACAGGTTTAAACGAAAAATTTGATAACTCTTTTCACCGCGGGAAATTAAATTTTTTTTATTGAAAAACCTTCCATGTTTCGTCTGCTTTATGATAGCTTAAAAAAGTTCCCCATTTAACGCATTTAATTACCTAGCTATAACAATTAATTATCATATTTTTTTGAAAATTTGCCGTTTTACGAAAATTAAACAAAACTGCAACGTCCGAGAAAAATGGCGGGTACACAAAATGGAAGGTATTTAAATTCTGATGACAGATGACATGTACTAACTGTTTTAAAATCGTTAGTTAAAAAAAAGTTATTAACAAATTAAATTTCACGTTTCATGACTCAAAAATCACACAAATTGCGTTTTTTTTTTAAATTCTCAGCACAATTTATTCTAAATTTAATCACCTTTGCAGCAATCCATAAGCAATTAGTTAGTGGGGCCAATTAAGCCTGTAATAACTGAAAATGTAATTAATCAAAGAGGTTTAAATGGAAAATTTGATAACTCTTTTTACCGCTTAAAATTAATTTTTTTATAAGAAAATCTTCCTTGTTACGTCTTCTTTGCCATTGGTCGAAAGAATTTGCTATTTACCCGCTTTTAATTACCCAGCCATAACGATTAATTATCAGACTTTTTAAAAATTTGAAGTTTTACGCAAATTAAACAAAAAGGCAGCGTCCGAGAAAAATGGCGGGTACACCAAACATATATCATGCACTAACTTTATTAAAATTTTTAATTAAAAGAAGAAATTAACAAATTAAGTTTTACGTTTAATGACTCAAAAATCATACAAATTGGGATTTTTTTAAATGTTTCTAGCACAAAATCCTTTAAATTTAATCATCTTTACAGCTGTCCACAAGCAGCTAGTTGGTGGGTTCAATTAAGCTAAGAATTAAATTTTAAAAGGTACTTCGACGACTCGACGCTAAATTATAAAATATAAATTTTAAAACGTTGAGGTTTCTTGCAAATAAATTAAAAAGTAGTGCACGTACATAAAAAGTTAAGAAACCAAAAGAAAGATCAATAAATTTTACACCGAAATATTGTAACACGCTTAGTAAAAATGAAACATATCAAGTGTAATAACGTGTAATTTAGAAAAATGCCAAATGAGTCATAACTTGTAAAAGTTAAAGAAATTCAAAAATGTTTTGTACGTATGTAATGAATGGAGGAATGTCCTTCCCAGCTGTTTATAAGCAATAAATTGTTGGGACTTATTATGCCTGTAATAATTAAAAATGTAATTAATCAAACAACAAAAAATTCCCTAACTTTTTTACCTGTGCAAAATTATAAAAAACCTTTCTTGTTTTATTAATTCAATTGCCTAAAAAAAAAATATTTAACGCTTTTAATTGCCAAGCAATAGACGATTAATTTTTTTGTTCTGAAAAGTTGTTGTTTAACACAAATTAAACAAAATTGCGACTTCCAAATTGAATTGCGAGTATACCTGACGAAACAACTTGATTTTTTATATTAATTTGATGTGTCGCTTGAAAAATATAATTAAAAACAAACGATAGAACTCATTTAAAAGGGAAAAAATCAAAAATGTTTGTGTGCTAGAACGAATACTTGTCCCAGCTATCCATAAGCTTTAAAAGCAATAAGTTGTTTGTTTTTCCCAAATTTTAGATGATTTTGGTGAGATTTCAAAAAAAAAAGTCAAAATTAAGATGATTTTTATTAATTAATTTGCATTCATTTTGGTCAAATTCTAGAGGTTTTTGTTAAAATTTAGATAATTTTAATTTAAATATCCATGATCCTAAATAATTTTTATTAAAATTTTAACAATTTCGCAAGATTTTGGTTAAAATTAATATAAAGTTAGGCAATTCTCGTTTAAATTTGGACAATTTTAAACTGTAATGATCAAATTTCAGCAATTTTATACAAGGTTTTGATACTTTTTCTCAAATTGAAAACATTTTTCCTAAAATTGATAAGAATTTTATTATTAAAACGCTTTTCGTTAAAACTTTGTAAAAATTCCTTTAAAGTTTGATATTTTTTGTTTTAAAACATGCGTCGACGTTGTGCAATATCCAATCATCACCATCCTCTTCTGTCTTCCGATTATCATCCTTCCAAATTTCGCGCGCTCTAAGCTTTCTGTAACCCCTCGATCCAAATCCGCTTGGTATGATTTTAGTCTAATTTAAACGCTTTTTGGTTAAAATTTTGATGAACACTATCATATAAATAAAAAAAAAGGAATTAACTAATTTTCGTTTATTCAAGATACCAAATAATTTATTCAATTAGGTTAATTTTTTTCAAAATCTAGAAAAACGTTGGTTTAAATTGCGATGCTTGGATAAATTTAAAGAAATTTTATCCAATACACATAACTTTAAGGCAGCCTTATTATTATTCTTATAAGTAACTAACTAATGCTATAGTTTCATACATTTGCGAAAAAATAGGATTGGGGGCCTCAAAATTAAGTGGCAAATCTGCCACTGATTAAAGTATGTTATGTATATGAAATAAATCAAAAGTTCTTATGATACTAATAAAATATTAATCTATTAGTTAAAATGAAGGGAATTACTAAATAGGATGCGCGAAATTTAATTTGTTTGAATGTGGAAATTTTCATGCAATGTGGTATCAATAATGTATGCAGATGATGAGGCAGGAAAAGACCGATATGCATGTGGTTTGTTTGACAACAGCGACACGTGTATATGTCGCTAATAGTTTCCTGTATTTAGTGACATAGCTACTAATATATTTACATTAAAGAATGTTTTGGAGGGAAGATATTTTTGGGAAAAAAGGTTACTAATGTTTGACCTCATATTTCCTATTCCTGTTTTGATTTTTGTTCTATTTTTAAAAATCGTGGGAAATTTGTATGTATATTTAGTGATTCTAATTTTTAGAATTTTATTCTTAACTAGCCATCGACCGCGAGGTCCTTTTTCCATGTTAATTGTGGCGAATGTGTGTGAGTGTACATTTTTTCAAAATTATTAATTTTTTTCCAAGTTTATAAAATGATTTTAGAAATATTACTTTAAAATATATGCCAATTCTCCTCACTATTAATAAATCTTCACAGTCTCACTAAAATATGGAGGTGTGGTCACCACACGACATTCAATTACGAATTTTTGAAATATCCGTCACTTTTGACAGAAATATAACCATATAATCACGCACAAGTGTATTAAACTGGATAATTCGCAGAAAAATAAAAAAAATAATAAAATTTGTGCATTTATTAATTTATGTCCAAATTATTAATAAATTTTGTGTAAATATCAGTTTTCAAGTTTTGTGTCTAATTGTCCCCTGATTTTTTCAATTTCTTTCAAAATCTCAATCCTGGTCGATTAATTAATTTAATTAGACTATAGAAATTTATATTTTAGCTTATAATATTTTAGCTTATAACAAAAATTGTGAGGATAACTTCTAACCAACTATTTTTAATTGTACCATTTTATAGTGGATACTATTATTAT
>JARJDX010034588.1:0-16996 GCA_030264735.1 Gymnusa sp. GC000175
AAACTTGATAAGTAAGCTAAAAGGAGTACTGAAAAGGTGAAATCATTTTCAGAACTACACAACAAGTAAGATGAAGAAGCAAAACACCAACAAGCAAATACGAGGAATAGAGAAAAAGAATAACAAATTATTTGGCAATTAAGAATACTCCAGATGAAAACAAAATAGCAAGAGCAATGATCCGACAAGGGGGAAGACAAATTCAATAACAGACTTAGGACCTTATTTACGAAATTTGAGTAAAAGAGATACCGATAGAGTAGACAAAGACCGTTATAGCATCGCTATTTAAAAAATTGAGGTTTATTCACCACACGACTTTTATTTGCGAGTACATTTTGACAAAGGCTTAACTATACTTCATTATTTACAGGTAATTAAATTGACATTATGCCTCTGCAGCTTCATTTTGTTGAAATGTATGTAAGCAACGTACATTTTAAAAAAAATGGCAAAAACAAAATTTGTTGCAAATATGTTTTATGTTTAATTGCATAATTATCGTATATAACAAAGTAGAGCTGATAAAAGATAACGGCGCAGAGGTGGTTATGTAGAGGCTGACGTATAGCCCACATATATTTTTTTACGTTTAAGACTTGGGTCGACATTATCTGATGTCCAATCGTCATTCAAATCAAATTTCGCTTTCTCATAGCTTTCCGTAACCCCTGGTTCCAAGACCTCTTGGATCTGCTTTGTTTTTTTTTTGTAGCGTGGTGTCTAATTCAGAGTAATTTTAGGCAATATATGTTCTGCCCTGCATCTCACATGACCATACTAGGTAAGTTTTCTTTCTAGGTCGTTCATAATAGTGTCCTGTACTCCCAGCTGCTGTCTAATGTCTACATTCTTCACCCGTTCTGCACCCAAAACTCCTAGTGATCTTCTAGGTGCATTAATTTCTTTAGATTCTACAGTGGACAGCTTCATACAGTGGACAGCTTCTGATCAATACATTGTTTAGATCATATTTCCGATGTTTTTTTATTTCCCTACTCCAAAGATATTTCATTTAAACATCCTATTTATTTTCTTACCATTACTATCCCAGATTTTACTTCCCTCTCATCCGTCCCAGTTTTTTTAAACGTCACGCTCAACTATTTGTAGTTTTACAGCCTTCAACCTCTTCTAAGTTTTCCAAATGTATATTGTCGAGTTCGCTTATAATTATAATGCTTAGGAATTTTGTTTTATAAGTGTTCATATCGAGATCCCCCCCTTTATAGATCTCCTTCAGTTTTGGAGTCATACATATATGATCTTATTTATCTCTTGCTATCGCTGCTTTTTCTTCTCTTTCTTACTTGGCCTCGCCTTTTCCCGTTACACATTTGACGTGTAATAACGAGGTGGGCTTTTCTAATCATGTGGTACCAAGTCCTTCGGTCGAAAGGATCTTCTTTTTTCAATCCTAGCTCTTTCATGTTCTTCTGGACATTTTTCATCCACGTGGTTTAAGGCTTCCTCTCCCCCTTTTGTTTCTTGTATCTATGAAAAGGCACTTCTTAACAAAATGGTCTTCCGGTCTTCGCGTTACATGACCTACCATCTTAGTCTCGATTCTGCTATTTTCTCAGTTATATGTATACTATTAAAACTTGCCCTTGCGTGATTGTTGCGAACATTATCTTTAGGATGAGTTCTCCTGTCCATCTTAGCATTCACATTTCTATCTTCAGCAACTTAGTGAATCGTGGGTCTTTATTGTGGCGCGGAATTCGCTGCCATACATAAGCACGTGTCTAACTGCTAACCTTACTTTTGGTTCCTATATGCAAATTTACGTCACACAGAAGCATATGCCATTTATTCCAGCCTTACACTGTCCTGTGAGTTATGTCATCTTCCATTGACCCATATGGCTGATCCCAGTTATTTAAATGTTTTTGCTATCGCTGCTTCAGCGCAACAAATTGTAAAATATAGATATAATTACTGTTATCAATAGGAATTACCATGCCCAAACATTTTTATTTTCATTTCATCCGTGCTCTTTTCATGTAAATCTTAAATAAAGTGGAAAAAATACAACAATCCTACAAAAATACCCTTGTTACACCAAACGGTGCTGGTAATATTTTCCCCAATTTTTTTCTTGAGCTAAACACTATAGGTTTCTATCTGCTTTAATTAAGGTTTGATTTATGTTGGTTCTTTGTCCTCCATAACCCATATCATGGGCTTTGGCAAGATCCACAAACAAAATGTGCGTTTCCAGGTTCACTGACTAGTTTTTTTTATTATTTGTTTTAAACAAGATACATTATCAGTACAAGATCTCTTACTTCTAATTCCATTCTGTTTTTCTTCGTCTACAAATTATGGCCTGATAAGGCCTCTCAATATTCTCCGGTATAACCTGGTCAAACTGGGACACTAAGAACGGGGGGGACACAGTTAGTAGCATACTCTGACAATAATGGCGAAGCAAAGAAAAATACTTAAAACATACTTAAAGAACTGGAAAAGGGGGGTAAGGAGATTGGATTGAAAATAAATATAGAGAAAACCAAACTGCTACGAAAAGTAGCATACAAGACGATGGTAAGACCTATACTTACCTATGCTGCAGAAACAATAACTTCTTCTTCTTCTTTGGCTTTATCTCTTTATGAGTTTGTCGTCTTTCTTCTCCACAGCTCTCTATCTTTCCAATCTTCTGGCTCCAGTTCTTTTTCTTTCATTGCTTTTTCTACGTATTTCTGCCATGTTAGTGCTGGTGCTCCTCTCCTTCTTTTCCCTGTCGGTTGCCAGTACAGCAGACGGTTTGGCCATCTCTTCTCGTCCAAACTATTTCCATGTCCATACCATTTTAAAACATTGTTTTCAAGGGTTTTGGTTATGGAGCATGTCACACCCATTTGTCTCCATACTTCTTCATTTCGAATTTTGTCCTCCCTTGTGAGTTGTAGACATCTTCTCATGTAGTCCATTTCTACTGTTCTTATCGTATCTCTTACTTTCTTTGTCATTAGCCATACTTCGGCTCCATAGAGCGTTATGTTTTCTAATATGCTATGGAAAATCCTTTTTTTATTTTTTTTGCTTATAGTTTTGTTCCATATTATCCCATGTAAAGCCCTGGTCACTTGTTTGTCTTGTGCTACTTTTGTCTCGATGTCCCTTGTAAGTTTACCATCTTTGTGTATGTATGATCCCAAATATTTAAATGTCTTACAGTTCTTTATAGTTTCTTCATTTATCTCCAAATTTGTTTCCTCTCCGCCAATACATATATATTCCATTTTATTTAAATTAATTTTTAGTCCCCATAGTTCGTATTTTTCGTTTAGCTTTAGCTTTCTGACCCCCAGAAACAATAACGATTACACAAAAGATCAACTTAGATTATGTGTATTTGAAAGGAAGATAATAAGAAAAATCGCAGGTCAAATAAGGGAAGGAGAATACGAGTTAAGAAGGAGAACAAATAAGGAAATCAAGCAAATTATTGGGAAAGAAATAGTGAGAATCATAAAAGCAGCAGGGGTGAGATGTGTGGGAGACGTATGGAGATCGAAAACAGAAGAAGAAAAGGTAGACCGAGAAGTAAATGGCAAGAAAAGGTGGAAAGTGAAATAAAGGCAATATGAGTAAGGAACTGAAGAAAAAAGTGATTGATAGAGGAAAGTGGAGGAATATAGCGGAGCAAATAAAAAGGACGTAACAAGCACAAAACAAAAAGAAAAACTGGGTCTAATCCACCCAATAATTTAGGATTATAAGGGCTTCAAAAGAAGCGACAAAAAGCCCATAGGGGTGTAAATGCCTAGTATAACTAATAGCACTTGTCATTGGAACACATGTATACTTTTGGCAGTCACTTTTGTCGTCTTTTAGGTTATAAGAAGTTACATGTGCTACCTTCCACTCATTGGAAACTTCTCGCCCATTGAGTCATTGAATATTCCTGTTCGGCATATAGTCCCTCAGGTCCACATGACTTTCCGTTTCAAAGTATAGAAATAGCCTTTCCCACTCGACATGTATCACAATAATTTGTGTCGTATTATTTATGCTTTGTGGTCTTATTTCACTCAGTAGTTATTCGTAGTGTTTCTTTTATTGTTCATTTGATATGTTGTAAATGTAGACTATATCTGATCCAGTTCTTCATTTTTAATAAATTTCCATGCTTCTGTACACTTCCTTTCACCAATATAACTACCGAGTTTGTAAATACTTTTGTTAATTTTGCGAATCCCCATTCTGTTACTTATCAATAAAATTACTAGGAGTGACTTCACAAAATATTTTTAAACTCCATTTTGGAATTTTGTTTTTCTCAACTTAATTTTTTAAAACATATTTTAATGGCTCATACTACAAACTTTTTTTTTAAATTTCAATTCACATTACCTTGTCAAAACATTTGATTAACATTCTTTAAATGAATTTCTTACCTGCAATTAAACATAAATTCATTGAACCATATAAAAATTAACATCTTTTATTCTGCGTTAATGTTTAAAGTTAATATTTCCAAATATTATTTATAACTTTATGTTAAAATAAGAATGATAAATGGAGAAATAAGTGTGAAGGCGCTTGAAATTTTTTAATTAAAAAAAACATTTACATTCAAACACGCATTGATTTATAAATGCATAAAATGGTAAGATTAATTGCAAATGCATCCGATTGCGAAATAGCTCATTATAAAGTTTGAAACGAGTTTGCGTTTATAAGCTTATCGTGAAAAAATGAATTTAAAAGGTAAAAGTGTATTCGACTGTATCTTGTACACTGTTTTACATTTTTTTAAATAAAAGTGCTAACTCGCAGCTGCACTCGTCCTCTTGCTTTTACTCAAACTGCAAAAAGACACCGAGGAAATTATACATCGAACGCGTTGTCAGTACCTTCAGTCCTTAAAGGATAACGAACGTCGGGTTCAAATTTCTACAATTTTAAACACGCAATGGGAAAATCATCTTTTTATAATTATTTAAACTTACAAATCTGTTAAATTGTGTAAATAATAGTAATAAAAAATTTAAATGATGAATAATTCCAATTTAAATTTTGATGGTACATCAAGCAACGAACCCACAATTCAATAACTTATCAAACGGCGAAGCAACGCATTGAATATTGCAATTATTTATTTATTTTTAAAATTATTAGCTTTAACGAGGAATGATACGTTTGGTGTGATAAAGAAAAATAATTATAAACGGAAAATCTATTCAGCGATTAACTGTAAGTGAAATTTATTAATGTATCTATGACTTAATGAAATATTTTATCGATTCTTGCGCACATGAATTATAGGACCACGATCAAAAATATCCGGCAGCAATACCAATTAACATAATTTAATATAATAATATGTAAATATTAATTATAGATACGTTTTATACGTGTAGCATTCCTATTTGTATTGGCTACTGACTAATAACCTTCCTTATATCTTTTATTTGCCTAATGATTTAGTTTTTATTTTAAACCTAACGCGCTTGATTCTGTTAACCATTTATATAAGGTATGGTATTAATGACCAACTTAAGTCCCCTTGGGTAAAATTACAATGGAATTTTCTTTAATATTTTCCTTATAGACTCCGTTTTTCATGATTTTGCATATGAGACAGTGACTTAGAAAATTAAAACTGTACTATTACCTTACGAATAATTTGTAACTGCATTAGATATTACAACATTTTCCATTAGCAAAAGATATTTCTTTTATGTGGATGCTTTATGTTTTCGTCCCCGTGACATTTTCAATTCATTACGTAAGCAAAGGTAAAATGTCTCAAAAGTTTTAACCACTCGTGCTAACAAATCAGAAAATATGCTCTATAAGTGGTAATAAATTGCAAATACATTAGCAATGATGAAAAACCTGATTTATTACGCTTTTCTTTGCTTATTAATCATTGCGAGGAATGCGGATAATTTTTTCGCGTTGATTTGGGATTGATGGGAATTGGAGCTGCTCACATGTAAACCATAAGTCATGCGATTGTTAGAAAAGTAAGGACCTTTTATGTATGTAAATATATAAAAGGCCATCATGTGTAAAGTTAATTAAAATCACAGAAAGTCTCACATACTCAGCACACTTGCAATAGATCTTTTGCCGTGTTGATGTATTTAATTACACGTCCTCACCAGCTGTAACGCACCAGCGCCTAAGACTCTGCAGGGGTCTGCAGTAATTATAGCTTAACAAGAGATCTTGCGGCTCTTACACTCTCACTAAGGTCCTTACAGCCCGTGTTTTGACACCTCTGAGCTATACACATTTTAATATTTTGTATCATTTATATTCGAAAAATCTATGTGGAGAAAACGAATTTCGATTTCTTATCAAATTTAAATATACATTCCGAGCCAGATTTTGATCAGATACAAACAACGTTTTTTCTACATTGTAATTAATAACGTACGTAATATGTAGAGATGGATGCTTCTTTCATAAGTTACGGGAGCCTTTGTATACGATTTATTTCCTGCGGCGCTGCAGGAATCTTCCATACCAATTTATACATAATCAATACTATACAATGACCAAACAAACAATTCCTTTTGTGTGCAAGTTTTTTGTTAACAATACACAAAATGCGCTACCGAAATTCCCAATTAAATTATTTTACTTCTACCTTTGAGAAAAATTCCTTTTTGTATACATATATAGAAAGGATTCAAATTAGCAAATTCTATAGTTTACAATAAGTAACATGACAGGAACATTTACATCCTGTATTCTTTTGTAGTCTGACTGAAAGAAAAGTGATGGAAACATTTCCATGCAAATATATTAATGTAAGGTGTCCAAAAGGTTAAGGATCAAGGTAATTTAGGATTCAACAACAATATATAAACATAGCAAGAGTGCCAGCGTGATGATATTGATGTTTTGCAATTGCAAATTTTGTATTCATCTTCGATAGATCAAGGATATTAGGGTGGTCGGAATATTGACGACTTTAAATTCTGCAAATTCCCACTGAAACAAAAGTAAATAATGAGGTAATTTGTAACGTAATCTTGGTAATAAAAACTTAATTTTATTATTATTATTTTCGTGTTAAACTCCTCGATGGAAATCGGATTTTGGGAATTTTGCAATTTTTTTTATTCTAATTGTGTACATGTCATCGTTGTGTCTTGTTGCAAGGGCCAATATTGCATTACGTCGGGTTAATAACCTGACCTATGACCTCTCATCAAACGTTTGCACGCATGTGAATATGCAGGATCAGATTGCAGTTCGTACAGTGATTGATAGTGACCGTGACATACGAAAATTGATAGATGCATCGCTTAATTCTGGTATCCATTAGAAATCTAATGAGAATATACACTTGGTTCTAATTAATTTCGATGCCGGTATGTAAAATGCACGGCTTTTTGTCAGTAATATTTATTATAAATTATTTCTGCTTTCAAATCCTCTTCTTATAGAACATCTCTTACGTAATTAATTAGCTTGTAATTGTACTTTTATACTTCGAAGGATTTTTTGAATTCCAATACAACCTGGTAATTAATTTCATTTATTTTGATACCATGAATAGTGAAAGCGAATATTGATACTAGTTAAAAAAAATTATTTAATTCTTTTGTAAATAAATAATTAATCCTTAATAAAAACTACAAGAATTTCGATTATAAATTATTTATAAATAATTACTCGTCTTAATGTTTCTATCTACTTCGTATGTTGACGACTAAATAGCACTGTGATAGCCAAAAAGCATGTTCTCAAATTTTTCAACCAAAATATCCTAAGCTTCTTCCTAGGACTTTTCTTTTCAGAATATTCTGCAGTAACTTATATTTGTTAGGGTTAGCCGAATACTGAGCTTTTATAGTTTTTACAGTGTCTACTAGATCCTTGTCCTATTCTATGAAGAAAATATGTATAATTCTTTCTAAATCTGATGATACAGCAACAACTGCTATATATTATTTGTCTTAGGGACAGGATTAGAATCTTTTAATTGGACAGACCTTTACAATAAAAAAGGAGTTTTTTCGAGACTAACGTTCAAATTTGTTCTTTGTAATGCTTTCCCAATTTTTGAATTGGTACACTATAGTAAGCTTTCCTTAGATGCACGAAGTACTTGTCCGTCGTCGTCAGCTTAGGACGCCACTCCTGGCGCATAGCCTCTTCTCTGCCTGTAATGCTGGCAACTTACATTACAGGTGGACCTACAGTTTAGCGTAGATTCCGAACCACTGGAGTTACATGATTTCTCTTCTAAGTTTGGACCAGAGAATGTTTTAGCCATGAAACCCCACGCTGGCAAGCTGGGCTGGGGAGTTGGGGCAGTGTTGGGTATTTATGTAAATATTTTGCATGCTGTGGGGTGCGAACCCACAATCTTGCACTCAGCAGCCGGATGCCTAAACCACTGAGCTACACTGCCTCCCCAATTTTGTTAAATACATTAGTTACCTATATATCTCGGTAGTTATCAGAATTATTTATGTTTTCTTTTTTATAGATACTGGTAGTAAATGCTGTCTTTCAGTCTTCTAACGTTTCTTCTCCATTTAAACACTTTTGAAACACATTTGTGGAGTGTTTGTAGAGATTATTTTTCCATTTTTTATTAATTTCTTTGCTAGTCCCTTGGGCCCGCGCTTTTTCGCAGGTTTTTTGCTATTTTTTCACGTCTTCTATTTGTTCTCTAATTGGAAAACCCACAATTATCACTAGTGGGTGCCCTTCATATTCTTCCTGGTATCCTGGTCTACTTTCGGATAAGAGGTAGTTTTATCTCCTATGAATATGGCGATCTTGTTACAATCTACTTCACAAATTTAATTTTTTGCTTGGCTAATCTTTTATGTTACTTTTTAATAAACACAAAATCACAAAAAGCAATGTAAATAAAAAATTTTCAATGTTAGGGCGGAGTAGCTGAGTATGCTACAAGTCGCGGGTTCAAATCCGGTACACTTCAAAACTTAATTGATGAAACTAAGCTTAATTTTGAACAATTCACATTTAAAAAAATACCTATACAAGCAAAAGAGCACTGTTTTCCCTTTTAATTAAAAAAACTTTGCACATACAAATTCCAAATAAACATATGTTTAACATGTTTAGTAACTGTATAAGAGCAAAGTACAAGTAATAACATATTTAATATCTCTTTAACATATTGCATCTTAACATGAAGCATTACCACTTCATAAGACATCAGTGGCACATCTTCACAATGCATAAAATGGTTACGTCTGCCACTTTTATGAATCAAATATTGATCAAATTGCGCCACATTTAAGAAACTTTTATGTAAGTATTTACATTTTTTTTATAAAGCAATTAAAAATGGAAATTAAAATTTGTAATAAAAAAGATCCAAAAGTAATTTGCAAAATAATTACACCTCAAAAAAAAATTGCTTTCTAAAAATGGCAAGGTGTAATGAAAATTTATGAGATGTGATAAGAATGATAAGGTTATAATTAAGGTCATTAATTTAGCGAAAATGATTAATTTCTTAATTTTTACAGCATTAATACAATTTTATCAGTATTACATCGCGTTTAATGGGGCAGCAATTAAACGAGATAAAAATGAATGTAGGAATTAATTTATTTCCAATTAAGTATTTTAAATGTAATTAAAATAAGTTTCTTTTATTATTATCAATTAAAAGTATAGATTGTCGGTGTCAATTCATAAATCAAATCTGGCTCAGCTGGTTGCACTTTAATATTCATACTTTACTTATAAATGGTCTTATCGTTTAGTGGTTTTTGTATAAATGACATAGCAAAGCGTGGGGACGGTGTAAAAATAATGTGATAACTTGGTAATAAATGAAGTATCAATGAGTTGATTGTTGATAAGACACAGGCGTGGAGGTAAGGTGAGAAGAAATTAACAGTTGGGACTCCTGTCATATGATCCTCAAGAATGTATAAGTTACAGACCTGACTACAGGCTATCATCAATAACGTAGCCAAGAAGAATGTTTCAGGAAGCCAATTTTACTATTTTATCCTTTACTCGTAGCTAATTCCTTGGAATTATCCATAGGAACATGTAAAATATGACGCAGAAAAGAGGCTTTTTAGGTGTTAAGGATATAAATACATCCATTCCTTTGATTTATGAAACTTTATTTTTCATCCAATGAAAGTGCAAGAATCATTTTTACAGCAACACTTGAAATTTTTGATTTATCCGTTAAATTATAAACTGTTTAGATTTATGTAAGCCATTTTATACCTTCAATTATCATTGACTTTTCAAGAAATTTCATTACACACTTACAAGTGAAATCTTCTGCTTTATACACACTCACAACACTTTACATCATAAACCATTTGAAACCATTCATTAAATATTTATTCGCGAGATTTTTCTTTCATTTAATTTTTACTCCCAATTGCGATGTTATCAATTGAGCGAATCTTTATACAACTTAAATTATTTTCTACTTCAAATTAATATTCATGGCATTCATACTAATAGAAAATTAAATTTGGTATTTATATAAATTAAATCATAATCATTAGCATCGTTAAAATGTTTAATTATTTAGTAATATTGCAAAATCATCCAGGAAGCTATATTTTAAATAATTATTTTCATGCAGCTATGGCAGGCATGAGATCAGGAATTTTTCCCATATCTATTAAATAACAATTTTCATTCATGCCTATGCAAGCTTACACGTAACTTTTTATGCAAAAATTTATTGCATAAAATTATTTTGCATACCTTAATGTATTTATAAAAATTTGATGAGGAATCCTTAAAATTTATTGGGAGGAGTTGCCAATACGAATTTTAAAATTATAATAAAAAATAATAATTTTGTGTGGACATTTAATTTAGAATGTAGAGAGTATTCTGAAGGCGGAAAAGTATGAATAGCTTTTTCTAGTATGTATGCCTATATATGGCGAATTTTTTCGTGGGGATGAGAATTTAATGATGAAAACAAATATTTCCAGGTATTGGAGATTTCAAAACCATTTTATCGATACAAGTTAAGGGCATTATTCTAAATTCTAATAGCCTCACATACCTTGCGTTTCTTGTATTGAGAGAAAGAATATTGGGCCAGCGCAAAGCCATTTTTGTGCTTAAGGCATACCGCTGATTATTATGCCGGTCCTAATTTGTTCTTGGTCTCGTCGAAATATTTTAAATTATAACATACTTTGTTTGGATATATCCAGTTTTTAATAAATTCGTATCAAAAATTTTCAATTATTTTTACTAAGAATAAAAATCTCTGCAGTAACTCGTTCTTCTACAATATTTGTAGAATTTTTTTTAATTATTTAGATTCTAATGGCTTTTAACTGCTTTAAATTAGCAAAGCAATATCTCTTATTTCGCTTCCGATTTTCTGTTTTGCATTCAAGCTAGAGGTCAACCTTCTTCAAAAAAATCTAATTGATGTAGAATTTCCACTTGTAGTATTACTAGATAGACCAGAGTGCTTTGATTACTCGCCAGGATTCTGAATTTTGTGTACCCCCTAAATGTTGTTCTATATCTTAGTATATTTCTTCCCATCTTTTCTCCTTTGCGACCGCTTTTTTCACTTTTCGGTATTTCTCTCTATACCTCTGTCGATCGTCTTCTGCAGTCATCACTGAATTGTTCAACGATATATACAGAACAGGCCAAATGCCAAAAGAATGGCTTTTTTCCACCTTTTTTCCAATACCGAAGAAGCCCCGAGCGTCAAAGTGTGACGACCACCGGCTTATAAGTCTAATGAGCCAAATATATCTAAGAATTATACACACCAGAATATATAATAAGTGTGAGACTGAGACCTCAGACAAACAATTTGGGTTTCGAAATGAAATGGGAACCAGGGAAGCCATTTTCGCTTTTAATGTCCTAGCAGAAAGATGTCTGGATATAAATCAAGACGATTACGTGCAAAGCCTTTGCAGAAGATTAATATTGATTATCAGGACATAAGGATAACATCTAGCCCTTATTGGGACAAACTGCGAGAGTGAGATATGACAACAACCTTACGGAAGAAGTCTCTATCTAACAAAGAGTTGGACAAGGATGTATTCTCTCCCCAATGCTATTCAACATCTACTCGGAATACATTTTCCAGGAAGCATTGGAAAGCGAGACGGCAGGAATAACAATCAACGGAAGACCTATGAACAACATCAGGTACGCTGACGACACCGCACTGCTATCAAGCGATCTAGGTAGCCTACAAGCAATGATGAATAGAATGACAATAATGGGCAGAATACGGACTTTACATAAACACCACTAAGACCAAAATGATGGTAATATCCAAAAAGAATATTGTTAGCGGCCAACTAGTGGATAATAGGGTAATAGATTCGGTCCCACACTACCTTGGCACCAAAATTAACCATCAAATCACACATCGAGACGACATCCTGGCAAGAATCGAGTGAGCGAGAGGGATATTTACCAAAATAAAGAAACTTCTAACGTCCCAGAACCTCTCATGGAATCTGAGAACCATAATGATTCGTTGTTACGTTTTCCCAGTACTTCTGTATGAACTAGAAGGATGGATCCTGAATAAGAAAACATCAAAGAGATGGGAAGCCTATGAGATGTGGATCTACAGACGGATGATAAAAATTCCTTGGGTAGACCATATCACAAACAAACTGGTCCTAGAAAAAATGGACAAAGAACTGGAAGCCCTTTTTAGTATAAAAAAGAGAAAATTGGAAATTTGGACACATAGCTCGCAACTCAAAATATGAAATTCTGCAACTCATTATACAAGGCAAAATCGTGGGACGTAGAAGCGTAGGCCGTCGCAGAATCTCATGGTTGTGCAACCTACGAGATTGGTTCAAATGATCATCTACTGAATTATTTCGCGCAACCATCTCTAAAGTATAGATTGCCATGTTGATCAGCAACCTCCGAGGAACACGCTGAATATAAAAAGAAGAAGAAGAAGTGATGCATCTGCAGGGTTTACTGCCAAGTTTGCTCCTCGTCGTGATGGGTCATATGTTATCTTGAAGGAGAGTAGGAGTACGAGCTACATCCAAAAACCCACAATTGGTCTGGGAAAGTACCATGAATCCTATTGTATTGACTTCTTACCAGGGACCAGAGGATGTCCCATCACCTGTAAAATCACTTCTTAAACGCAAAACCGCAAAAAAATTTATTTTGTTACAGGAATCCCTCTTCAATACGTTAGTCCAGATTCCAGGGGAAGACTGTAGAGTCTGAGGTTTTGCCTTCTATCATTTTTACAATATTTTATATTGAGATCTGTATCGGTTGTCATAGATATATTGTATAATAAGAAATTTTATAAAAAGAGGGTGAAGTTCTGTTACATTTACTTTAACATTTTGTTTTACTTAAAGAGCTGTGTGTGTGTTTGGTTCGCGCTTTAAAGCCGCTTTCTTGGTAAGGAATATCCACAACATATTACATATTAATATAATGAAAGAAAATTAAACGATATACAACAATCGTCTTTTTATATCATTTGTTTTTTAAAAATTACGAAGAAAACCATTTCTTGTTTTTGGTCTGTAGTTTTTATTATTACTTTTGAGTCTAGTGTTTTTAATGTAATAGTTTGAGTTTACCAAAAATCTATAGATATATTGCACAACAATTGAAAGAAAATTAAATACCTTATAACAATGGATAATGTAATTTTCTTTAAGTTCAAATGTTTATCGAAATTTATGGAGAAAACCAATTCTCAATTTTCGTGTGGTGTTTTATCATTAATATTTTCGAATTTATCAAATAAAACTATAGACGTATTTTAAATCAAATAAAAGAACATTTTGTGCACTATAACAATTGATAGAGTGTCCTTTTATATCTTCATTTGTGTTTTGAAAATTCGGGAAAAAAACATTTTTTCTTATTGGTCTGGTGTTCTCGTTTTTATTTTAAAGTTAATTGAAGAAAATTTTTAGGTTTAAAAAAAACTATCAAATAAATTTAATTTTATTACCCTCATTACGCTGTAAAAAGTTAAAAAAGTAAATAACATTTATTGGTTTGGTAAAAATTAGTTTCGGTTTTACATTTAAATTTAATTAATGGCTTGAAATGGAAATAAAATTGGCAAAATAAAACACCAGCTATGATAATATAATAAAATTGCAATTCCTAGTATTAGTATATGCACTCGACTCGCAGTGGTTAGTTGATGCGGCCAACACAGACCAATAATAAAGGGGGAATTTTAAACACATTTTAATCACTGTCATTAACACAAAGCGATAACGTTTATAATAATATTAAAGTTCCATCCCCAATTGTTGTTAAATAACAACAAAGAATTTTACCACGTGCAATTATATTCATATAATACTCGTCATTTTATGTGAAACAGTAATTAATAAAACAATAACTTACTGAATAATTACTTGCAAAACAATAATTAATAAAACTAGCCATATTTATATGAAGCCATAAATAAACACTTTGATTATGATTCAATGAACATACCTACGAATGGGTTTGTTTGGAAATGTTTTTCTTTATAATTTAATTGCGCCATGAAAAGCATTTTGCTTTTAAAGATTTCTAAGAAGTAATTTAAAATAAACTATTTATACAGAATTATATGGGAATTTTTTTTACTGAAAAATTGTAATAGAATTAAAAAAATTAAATCTTCAAATAAAAGGACTTTTTACTCTAGTAAAATTTACAAAAATCTTGCCATTAGGTATAAAATTATTGTCCTGAGAAAATTATATGAAACAAAAGTAAATTTATGCAAAGATTTTTATGTTGAGTAAAAATGTATTCTGCTAGCAATTAAAATTACACAAAATTTTAATGTTAAGAATGGTACATTTTAATTAAATCTTGTTAGTTTGTAATTTTAATCCCTAAAGAGGGCATTCATGTAGAAGCCGCGAAGGGAACCGAAAAAATAAAAACCTCGTGAAATTATTCATTAAAAAGCGTTCATTAATTTAAAAAACAAACGCTCGCGCGGTAATAGTTGTTTTGTTTTATGCAAGTAAAAATTTTTCACGTAAAAAAAGTTTAAGTAATAATATTTCAAGCAAAAATATTTCAGGCATAATCTACCTTTTTTAGGGGTTGGAAATAGAAAATGGCGAGGAATTAAAGGAAAGCACTCACATCAAGGAAACTAACTGAACAACTCAGTTTACCCCTAACCGCATCAGTAACTTGAGTTAATTCATCTCCGACAAACTTACTGATTGAAGTTCGAGTTAGATTGCTTGAAGTAAATGAATGGAAGCTTTTTTTTTGTATGTACTCACCTCGATCGCCTCGTTGCCGGGTCCTTCATTACCATAACTTCTGATATTTCTCCATATTTACTAAAATATTCTCTTAGGCTCTCTGCAACAAAAAAAAGTAAATTAATTACATTTTATATAATATCCCAATTCAGATTGCGTAAAATGGGGAAAAGTTAAATGTCGAGTAAAATGTCATGATCGGCTTAAAAACTTTTTTAATATTTGATCTTTTCCTCCGCGCGCGCGCTTGAAAATCTATTTTAATCTGCTTTTCCACTTTTTTTGCGGAGAGGTTAACAAAAGACCGAAAAGTTAAATAAATTTCCCTCTCATTTTGTTACATATATTTATTGAAATTCCATAAAAACCACGAAATATATTAGAATGTCCTGAAAAATAAATCACAAATTTATTATGAAAATAACTTCCAGGAGCTCATAAAAAAATAAAACCATCGCGCATAAAAAGTTAACTTTATCCTTACTAAAAGATTTTATTTCCTACTTCTCACAAATAACATCCGGAAATGGACGTGGCACACGAAATGTATTAATTCAAGGGAAAAAAACCGGACGCGAAACGTGTTTTTTTTGTTTTAAATCGAAGTAATGACACAAATTACAAATCTACTTTGTAATTAGAAAACATTAATAAAAAAAGAAATAACGCGTTTTCCTCTACTACAAAAATTAACGCATGTATGGGGTAATTTACGAGTATGACCAATTAAAAGAGTGAATGGGAAATTTAGATCAATTTTTTAACATGCAAAAAACGTTACTTTTAAAATATTTTGTAGCCTTAATTTATCTTTAATAAATATATAAATTATTTAAAATAGCTTTAATAGTTTAAAAGTTATAGGTCCTCAAACTAGAACAAACCTGATCACTACAAATTGTCAGAAATTTAAAATTTTACATTAATATAATTTGGATACACTAATAGTAGCATAAAATAAAGTTCTTTCTGCCTTTTTTGTAGCCCATAAAATTATCTTTAATAAAATTAAAAAATATTCATAACTGAAATAAGTAGTTTATAAGTTTAAGGTCCTGAAAGTGGAAGAATCCTAAACTTCAGATTTTGGAAAATTTTAAACCTTCAATATTATAATTTGCATAAAATAATGATCTACAATGAGTTTCTTTTAGCCTGTTTTGTACCCAGTACAATTACATTTAAAAGCAATAAAAAAATCTGATGTGGTCACCACCTGACTTTATCATACAATTAGTTTTTTTAATGTAAAATAAAAAAAAAATAATAACAACAAAATTTGTTTTAGATTGATTTCCAGATACTTTGGTACTTCTATATTTTTTCTATAAACTTAATAGTTTTTCAAATATATGCAAAAAAAAGAGGAAAAACCTCTCCAAACTAACACTTCCAGTTGGTGGGCTACAGCAAAAAGTAACTGGGCTCTTCCAGGTATTGTTAAAAACTTAAATATAAATTTTTGTAGGGATATCTTTAATAGTTTTTGGGAAACCTTTCCCACAAAAACGCGTCACACACACATCCACACACACACTCCACACAGACATTTTTTTAAATTTTGGTCAATTGTTTTTCAGGGGACCCTAAAAGGTGTATTGCCACTAAAATCTAATTTTTTTACAATACTTCATCTTATGATATAGTAAAAATTTACAATAACCCAATTGATTTATAAGTTAAAGGTTCTCAAAGTGGAACAACTTCCCATTTTGAAGAATTTTTAATTTTACATTTTAATTATTATTTTAGCCAGTTTTTAGCCAAATGGGTTT
>JARJDX010034602.1:0-13068 GCA_030264735.1 Gymnusa sp. GC000175
AACGAGACAGGTTTTCTCGTAAAAAAATTTAATTTCCCGCGACTAAAAGAGTTATCAAATTTTCCGTTTAAACTTGTTTGATTAATTACATTTTTAACTATTGCAGGCTTAATTGGCCTCGCTAACTAATTGCTTATGAATAGCTGCAAAGGTGATTAAATTTAGAATATTTGGTGCACTCGCCATTCCCATCGGACGTGCGTTTTTGTTTAATTTGCGTAAAATTGCAAATTTAAAAAAAAATCAGAATTGCTTATGGCTGGGTAATTAAAAGCGTCAAATAGCAAATTTTTTCTGGCAATTGTAAAAAAGCCAAAAAAAGACAGGTTTGCTCATAAAAAATTTAATTTCTTGCGGATAAAAGAGTTATCAAATTTTCCGTTTAAACTTGTTTGATTAATTACATTTTCAACTATTGCAGGCCTAATTGACCTCGCTAACTCATTGCTTATAAATAGCTGCAAAGGTGATTAAATTTAAAATACTTTGTGCAAAAAACATTTTTAAAAAAACCAATTTGTATGATTTTTATATGATTAAACGTGAAACTTAATTTGGTAATTACTTTTTTTAATTAACGATTTTAATAAAGTTAAAGCAATATATTTATGCAAAATTTAAAGACCTTTCATTTGGTGTACTCGCCATTCCCATCGGACGTTTCGTTTTTATTTAATTTGGGCAAAATTTAAAAAAAAATCAGATAATTAATTGCTAATGGCTGGGCAATTAGAAGCGTTAAATAACAATATTTTTCGGACAGTTGTAAAAAGGAACAACAAGGATGGTTTTCTTATAAAAAAAATTAAAATTTTTCGCGGAAAAAAGAGTTATCTAATTTTCTATTTAAACCTGTTTGAATAATTATATTTTTAATTAATGCAAACTTATTTGGCCCCACTAACTAATTGCTTGTGGAAAGCTGCAAATGTGATTGAATTTAAAACATTTTGTGCTAAGGATAATTAAAAAAAAAACTGAACTTGGATGAATTTTGAGTCATTAAACAAGAAATTTAATTTTTTAATTACTTCTTTTCATAATCGATTTTAATAAAGTTTAATTATGATATTTATGTAGAATTTAAAAAGCTTTCATTTTATGTATTTACTTTTGGCGTAGATTTAATAGTTTTCATTTTATTTTCAAAAAACCCAAAAGTTTTATAATTTATATTTGACAATCTAGCGGCGGTACCTCTCAAATTTGAATTCTTACCATAATGGACCCTAAAAACTAATTGCTTATGGATAGCTGCAACGGTGATTAAGTTTGGAACATTTTATGCCAAAAATATTCACAAAAAGCTTAATTTGTATGATTTTTAAGTCATTAAACATGAAACTTAATTTGTTAATTACTCTTTTTATTAACGATTTTACTAAAGTTTGAGCATGATATCTATGCAGAATTTAAAGACCTTTCATTTGGTGTATTTTCTTTTACCGTAGCTTTAATAATTTTCACTTTATTTGCAAAAAACCCAAACGTTTTATAATTTATATTTTACAATCTAGCGGCGGGTCGTTGGGGTATCTTCCAAATTTGAATTCTTATCTTAATTGACCCCACTAACTAATTGCCTATGGATAGCTGAAAAGGTGATTAAAGTTAGAACATTTTAGGCTTCCTGCCCATGCTAGTCAAATTTTTTTACCTATTCGGCTGGCTGATTTTCTTTGCTTGCTCTTACTGTTTGGCCAAGGTTCTTCCACCATTTTTAGTTCGACGTTGTTAAAAATTTTTTTTAAAAAAACCCAATTTGTATGATTTTTGAGTCATCAAACGTAAAACCTAATTTGTTAATTACTTCTTTTCATTAACGATTTTATTCGGCAGAAGAAATTAAAAAAAAAACATAAGTTTTAACATGTTATACTTGTAATGTCTACTTTCCACTGTACCTGACGATTTTAGAGTATGTAAATACTAAAAATAAATAAAAATTATTATTATTAATAAAGTTAGAGCATGATATCTGTGCTGAATTTAGAAACCTTTTTTTTGGTATATTTACTTTTACCGTAGCTTTAATAGTTTTCACTATATTTGCAAAAAACCCAAAAGTTTTATAATTTATATTTTGCAATCTAGCAGCGGGTCCTCGGGGTACCTGTCAAATTAGAATTTTTACCTTAAATAACCCCAGTTACTAATGGCTTTTGGATAGCTGCAAAGGTGATTATATTTAAAACTTTTAAAAAAATTAATTGGTAATTACTTTTTTTCATTAACGATTTTAATAATGTTAGAGCAATATACCAAATATGCAGTATTTAAAGACCTTCTATTTGGTGTATTTACTTTTGCCATAGCTTCAATAATTCTCATTTTATTTGCAAAAAAACACAAACGTTTTATAATTTAAATTTTACAATCCAGCAGCGGGTCCTTTTAAATTTAAATTCTCACCTTTATTAACCCCACTAACTAATTGCTTATGGATAGCTGCAAAAATGATTAAATTTAAAACATTTTGTGCTAAACACATTAAAAAAAACTCAATTTGTATGATTTTTGATTCATTTAACGTGACACTTAATTTATTATTTACTTCTTTTTATTAACGATTTTAGTAAATTTGGAGCATGATATCTGTGCAGAATTTAAAAATCTTTCATTAAGTGAATTTACTTTTACCGTAGCTTTAATATTTTTCAATTTATTTGTAAAAACCCAAACGTTTTAAAAAATAATATTTTACAATCTAACGGCGAGTCATCAGGGTACTTTTTAAATTTTAATTCCTACCTTAATTGACCCCACTTACTAATTGCTTATGAATAGCTGCAAAGGTGATTAAATTTAGAACATTTTGGGCTTAAAACATTTAAAAAAACTCAATTTGTGTGATTTTTGAGACAATAAACAGGGAAATTATTTTGTTTATTACTTTTTTCAATAACAATTTTAATAAAGTTCGATCAATATATGCAGAATTTAAAGACCTTTCATTTGATGTTTTTACTTTTACCGTAGCTTTTATAGTTTTTATTTTATTTGCCAAAAACCCATACGTGTCATAATTTATATTTTGCAATCTAGCGGCGGGTCGTCTAAGTACCTTTCAAATTTGAATTCTTACCTTAATTGACCCCACTAACTAAATGCTTATGGATAGCTGCAAAGGTGGTTAACGTTAGAACATTTTGTGCTAAAAACCACGTGAAACTTAATTTGGTAATTACTTTTTTTACTACACGATTTTAATAAAGTTAAAGCATAATATATGTGCAGCATTTAAAGACCTTTCTGTCGGTGTATTTACTTTTGCCGTAGCTTCAATAGTTTTCATTTTATTGGCAAAAATATAAAAATAAAAATAATTTTTTTATAATTAATTATGGTTTCTCACCCATTTATTGCCAGACCAAAATTTAAGTTTAATTAAGTATAAGTAAAATTTTATAAATCAAAATTATAAGTATTAAACACTTATGAATATAATATCTGCAAATTTTTTTAGAGCAGGTTCACATCTCTCATATACATAATAATCGCTGGTTCGAGGTTCCCACTGGGGAACCTCGTGTTCTGGCACGGCGCATAAATGAATTTATAATTTTACATGCCCAGAATTAAGTAATTAGCAAATATTTTATAACTTATAAATCATGATTACAGTTATCTGCATCTCTGCGTGACCGTGAGCGCATACACTATTCGAGCATAAATATGTCTTCGGCGTATTTACAATTGTATAATGCCAGAGCAAAGAAATATAAATTGCACTTTGGTCGTAAAGGCGTGTCAAATTCAAGGAAGATGTTATCAACAGCCTGATTTAACTTAACCATACCTAGTATTTCAATTAATTGGAAGTTTCATTTTAATTGATAAATAAAATTATGTTTTAACGAAAAGACGTGACTGAAATCAATAAGTTAATCTTAATTTAAATTTAATTATACCCCTTTAAAATTAATTAATATGTCACGTTACAAGTAAACGTAAAAAGTTGTTATCAAGCAAGATTGGACATTTAAGTTATTAAAAATATTGGATTCTTGGGTGAACGCAAGGTAGACAAAAGCGGTTTTTCCTAGTTCAATAAAGTCATGGCCTAAGACCGCTGATACAAAAGAATCGGTCCCCAGTCTTAATTTTATTAAGTTCAAAAAATTATTTGAATGGTTTTCACACAATTTTACAAGAAAAAACGAAAAACTAGTAAATAAATGACAAAGATATTGCATAAACTTAAAAACCCTGTGATGATCTATTAGAAAAGCTTTTATGGAATATAATGATATTGATTATAGCGTTACTGGTACCTAAATGATGCCACAACAAAGTTAAAAAGTGGATTTGAATGATTTTTACATTATTTTGCAAAAAAATAACAAAAGAACTGATAAAGATATAATAAAAAACTTAGGATGAATGTGATAGCTTATTAAAAGAGCTTTCATTTGATATAATTTTATGACCTATAGAATCACAGGTACCTAAGTTACGTCACAACAAAGTTCAAAAAATCATTTAAATGATTTTCACAGTTTTGCAAAAAAAAACAAAAAATTGGTAAATATCTGACAAAGGAGCATGTGATGGCCTATTAGAAAAGCTTTTATTTAATGTAATTTTATTGAGAATAGCTTCACTAGAACCTAAATAATGTGACAACAAAATTTAAAAAATTATTTGAATAATTTTCATATAATTTTGCTAAAAAAAACAAATACCAATAAAGAACTCACACAATTAATGCAAAAACTTAAATAGCATGTGATAACCTTTTAAGAGAGCTTTCATTTTATATAATTTTATTATTTATGGCATTATTGGTACCCAAGTAACGTGCCAAAAAGTTCAAAAAATCATTTGAATAATTTTTACACAATTTTGCAAAAAAAAACCAAGGAACTGGTAAATATCTAACAAAGAAATATGCGATGGCCTAGTAAAAGAGCTTTTATTTATTGTAATATTATTGCCCATAGCTTTACTGGTAGCTAAATAACGTGACAACAAAATTTAAAAAACGATTTAAATAATTTTCATACAATTTTGCGAATAAACAAAGAACTAGTGAAGAACTCGCATAAATATTGCAGAAACTTAAAAAGCTTGTTAAGGACTATTAAAAGAGCTTTTATTTGGTATAATTTTATGGCCTATAGAGTCACAGATACTTAAGTTACGTGGCAACTAAGTTCAAAAAATCATTTGAATGATTTTCACACAATTTTGCAAAAAAAAACAAGGAACTGGTAAGTATCTGACAAAGCGATGGCCTAGCAAAAGAGCTTTTATTTGATGTATTTATTGCCCATAGCTTTACTGGGACCTAAGTTACGTGGCAAGAAATTTCCAAATTTTTTTATAATTTTCATACAATTTTTTTAAAAAAAGAAAGAACTAGTAAGGAACATAAATATTGCAAAAACTTAGATTATGTGAAAGCCTATTAAAATAGCTTTCATTTGATATGATTTAAAAGCCTGTAACGTTATTAGTACCTAAGTTCAAGGCCTATTTTCTCCTAGGGTCCGCTTATACAAAGAGCCCGTGTTACTTTTATAAATTGACGTGACTTCTCCTGGGGTAGGGGCCCATTTATTACTAATGGTCTGAAGCCCTTAAAATTCATGAGACAGCCCTGGAGACGATATTTAACTGCTTTTTTATTAATTTTTGAAGATTTTACTTATGAATCACCATAATTGTAGCAACTAAATTATTTTTATGTCTCAACTAAATATTGGTAGGGGCTCATTTATAACCTACGGTCTGATGCCCTTAAAATTCATGAGACAGCCCTGGAGACGATATTTAACTGCTTTCTTATTAATTTTTGAAGATTTTACTTATGAACCAACAAAATTGTAGCAACTAAAAAATTTTTTTTCTCTCAACTAAATATTTTAATAACAAATTTTTGTTTTCTATTTTTGTTCGTTATAAAAAGTAATTACGTAATTGTTTTTAATATGATTAATTGTTTATTTTAATTAACAACGCAGAAAAGAATTAAAATTAATGATAAACACCTTAAATGCGAAAAAAAATGGATAATAAAAATCTATTTAGGTTATCTTCTGATTGTTACCAAATGAATGATCATTTTCTTTCTATTCTTTAGTAGGCGGAACGAGAAAGACGATCAGATATGTATAAATTATTACATATGATTATATCGGTCACATCACGATCTGACAAAAAGATATTACATAAAAGTTTAATGAACAAATATTTTCTAGTGCGCTCCTATTCATAAATCATCAATTGTCAAAAGAGTGAAGCCACTTTGATGCAGGTGAACTTGGAAAAGTACAAAAATATTTAGTGTTGAACAAATTAGGAAATCGACTTGCCTATTTTC
Source organism: Gymnusa sp. GC000175 (assembly GCA_030264735.1). Taxonomy (NCBI): domain Eukaryota; kingdom Metazoa; phylum Arthropoda; class Insecta; order Coleoptera; family Staphylinidae; genus Gymnusa; species Gymnusa sp. GC000175. The sequence goes on from JARJDX010034602.1 coordinate 6,326, forward strand.
TTGTTTATAAATTGAAATTTAATTAACGTCAGTGTTGTTACACATATGATTAACACCTGGTAGCTATTGGTGTTCAATACTTGTTCATAATTGGTTGAACATTCTAATTCTTGATGCCCTTCAACGCGCTCCCATTCAACGTTTCGTATCGGATAATTTTTTCACCTGCATCGCATGCAGATTTTTTTTATGTCTTTTTAATGCCCCAACTTAAATTTACTTGGGAATATTTTCGAAAATCGTAATTAACATTTCAACAACTCTCTCAGCTCTTGCTGCGAATGATTAATAATAAAAAAATTTAAGGTATTTATAGGACCACCTTAAATTGCACTAAAATAATTAATGTGCTGAAATAATAAATGTTTCGTTCAAAACTTTGAAATTGTTTATGAAACACTCGTAAGTACGCAAATAAAATTTATTGAAATGCTTTTAGTGTTCCTACCTTACGTTTCAAGAAATGATTTAGTACAAGTATATGAACAGCCCTGAAAATAAATAATAACATTTTTATTTCACGTAAGATTTACATAAACATAAAATTGTTTCATTCATAATTTATGCTTGGCTGTAAATTATTATTTTAAAGTTGTTGATATATTACACATGTTTGCGGTGAGCTTTTTCAAAAAAAAAAATAATTGTACATAATTTGACCAATTTTCGTATGGTTTTTTACTCGAACAGTTTTTAACCTCATCATAACATTAAAATAAGTCATTACTTCACAAAAATTGTAGCGTGTCTTAAATTATATTTAATATATAAAATTATCTTCTCGGTACACCACCACTGTAAAAAATTCATATAATTTGATTTTTTTTATTTCATAAAAAATAACTCGACTCGATGCAGTAAAATACAGATGTAACAAATCCTCAATGCAGAAACCTTAATTGAATTCGCTTTTGTGGTAAATAAGTTATAAAGTTATTTATCGTATTATTTCTCATGCAGAAAATAAAATAAATAAGGCACTATTATCTGATGAAATTTTCATTTTATTATTATTAGGCCAATACAAAATAAATTAAAGCCCGATGATCATGTGGTCGATTTTATGCAAAATATAAGAATTAAAAAAAAAATAATTTATTTATTCGTTTATTTAATTATTTATTTATTTTTATTTTTTTATTTTATTTATTTATTTATTGATATATTTATTTATTTATTTACTTATTTATTCATTTATTTATTTATTCATTTATTTATTTATACATTTATTTATTTATTTATTTATTTTTATTTTATTTATTTATTTATCTTTTTATTTATTTCTTCATTTATTTATTTATTTATTTTTTTTAATTTTTTTATTTATCCATTTATTTATTTATTTATTTAAATTTTTTTTTTATTTTTTTTTAAAGCGCAGTAATCACCTACAATTTTTTTTTGTTTACTCTCCCTAATCAGCTTCTTATACTTCTTCGTCTTGGTAAATTTTCAATCGTTTTGTTATTGACTTTCCAGCTATGTGGATGATGGGGTATTATTTTTTTTCAGTATTTTTATTATTTTTCTATCTCTCTGTGTCGAAGCGCTGTCCTATATAGATAAAATAAATAAATAAATAAACAATTCACAACTGCTTGACTGTTTAAAGAAACTGTACGGACGTGTTTTCATCTCTTAAGTGGTGGAGCATTTAAGCAAGCGAAATCGAGGCAATCAGTAATCGCAAATCGTGATAAAAGTGAAATTTTAATAGGGACACGGTTAGATTACTTTTAATAAAATTGTTTTATGGTGTAAAAATGTAAGGGGGTCGATGTAGTTACCCATTATTATAAAACGGATCGAAAAAGAAAATGGTTGGGAATCCCTGATTTAAAACTAACATTTAATGATGCACCTATAATTTGCCTGTATAGTGCACGTCTCCTTCTTCACATGCTAGAGCAAATTCTTCTAGTCCAATTGTATATATGGATCAATTGATATTTGGGTTCACGTCATACGTTCACTAGTTTGCTATGACATGAAATATTCTTTTTTAAATTGGTAGGTTGGTAGATTAACGTCAATAAATCATTTATCGTAATTATGTGATTCAAATGCGCCATATTTAAGGCGGAAACACAAAGATACATTACTCCATGTTTATGCATATGTTTCCTTGCATGGCAATGGCTCGTAGATAATTCGCAAGTAGTACATAGCTAATTTCAAGCAAAGTATATTAAGGAATGTAATGTATCTTCCTTGCCCAAAAATAGCTATGAACTTTACTGCGGTCAGCGGTGTATTACTGGTCTTACTAAAAACTTCGGACGTTTATGGTCATTGTAGTTTCAAAAATTATATAACTATATTTTTCACTTCGGTTTTATGCGAGTGTTTAATACACGAGTTTATAAAACGAGTTACATACCGTACTTTTTTCCGACCAAACAACCAAATAAAACAAGCAACTTCTCTTAATATGCCAAAAAAACTTCAAGCTTTTTTAATGTGTGTGGAGCGAGTGTGTAATTAACGAATGTCTAGAGTAGTTTATGGAACGAGTTACACATTATACTTTTTTTTACGACCAAATAACCAAATAAAACAAACAACTTCTCTTAATATGTTAAAAAAAACTTCGAGCGTTTTTAATGTGTGCGGAGCGAGTGTTTAATAAATAAATGTCTAGAGTAGGTTATAAAACAAGTTAAATACTATACTTTTTTCACGACCAAATAATCAAATAAAACAAGCAACTTCTCATAATATGTCAAAAAAACTTCGAGCGTTTTTAATGTGTGCGGAGCAAGTGTTTAATAAACGAATGTCTAGAGTAGTTTATGAAACGAGTTACATATCATACTTTTTTTTACGACCAAATAACCAAATAAAACAAGAAACTTCTTTTAATATGTCAAAAAACTTCGAGCGTTTTGATTGTGTGCTGAGCGAGTGTTTAATAAACAGATGTCTAAAATAGTTTATAAACCGAGTTACATACCATACTTTTTTTACCACCAAATAACCAAATAACACAAGCAGTTTCTCTTAATTTGTCAAAAAAACTTCGAGCGCGTTTGATTGTGTGCGGAGCGAGTGTTTAATCAACAAATGTCTAGAGTGGTTTATAAAACAAGTTACAGTTACATACTATATTTTTTTACGACCAAGTAACTAAATAAAACAAGCAGCTTCTCTTAGTATGTCAAAAAAACTTCTAACGTTTTTAATGTGCGCGGAGCAAGTGTTTAATAAACGAATGTCTAGAGTAGTTTATAAAACGAGTTACATACTATACTTTTTTACAACCAAATAACCAAATAAACCAAGCAACTTCTCTTAATATGTTAAAAGAACTTCGAGCGTTTGATTGTGTGCGGAGCGAGTGTTTAATAAACGAATATTTAGATTAGTTTATAAAACGAGTTACATATCATACTTTTTTTACCACCAAATAACCAAATAACACAAGCAACTTCTCTTAATTTGTCAAAAAAAACTTCGAGCGTTTTTAATGTGTGCGGAGCGAGTGCTTAATAAACAAAAGTCTAGAGCAGTTTATTAAACGAGTGACAAACTATACTTTTTTTATGACCAAATAACCAAATAAAACAAGCAACTTCTCTTAATATGTCAACAAACACTTCGAGCGTTTTTAATGTGTGATGAGCAAGTGTTTAATAAACGAATGTCTAGAGTGGTTAATAAAACGAGTTTCATACTATACTTTTTGTACGACCAAATAACCAAATAAAACAAGCAACTTCTCTTAATATGTCAAAAAAACTTCGAGCGTTTTTAATGTGCCAAAAACACCAGAATCGGCATCAAGCCGTGTAGTCAAATTTAAAATGACGTTTCGCACACTCACTATACAGGGTGTCCGTTTTTCGAACCCCACCATTGGGATCTCCGTAAAGTAAAAACTTTTTCTTTTAATTCAAAAATATACCCGCACCTAAATTAAAATTATAAATTTTATGTTCAAATAAAAATGTAGATTAAATAAAAAAATATTTTTTTTAACTAATTATGATTTTTTTTTTCAGGTGAGTCCTACAAAAATATTTGCAAGGATGCAGGGTTCAAGTAAGTTAATTTTGGTAAATTGGAAACAATTGCAGCAATAACGCCATTTTTTTTATATTTGTTCACACAATATTTAAATTTTTTAGCTTCCAAAAGAATTGGTGTAGCATTGATTCGCAAAAATTTTAGTAAAATATCGTTTTAAAGCATTTTTTTTAAACCCTACTTATTGCAAAAGAAATGTTTCTTATGGTTCTACCCCAAAATCCCGAATGCTAAAATCCCGAATGCGCAAAATTCCGAATGCCCAAAATACCGAATGCTTAAAATCCCTAATACCCAAAATCCAGAATTATGCTTCTTGTCACTGTTTTACGATATCACATTTCTGCTTATAACAGAATTAATGACGTTTTTTTTTTATGGTAGTTTATTGTTAACGTTTTTTGATTTTTTGCAAATATTTCAAAAACTATCAAGTTTATGGAAAAACCATAAAAGTACAAAAGAGTTTACAAATAAATTTGCAACAACATTTTAAAAATTCATTGTTTTTCGTTGCTAAGCAACATTGTCAATGAAATTATTTACAGTGTTGCAAAGACATATTTGTCAAAGGTGATAATGTCACTTGTAAAATTATTGCCATCATTAATTTTAACAAAATGGAGTCACACTAATTAAATTCAAGTGTATTATAAAGTCAGGGGTGGCCACATCAAAAGTAACAAAAAAATTAAAACTTAATAAATTCTGTATTAAAATCAGAAATGCGATATCGTGAAACAGTGAGAAGAAGCATAAGTGTCACTCAATTATATTTTTGTATCCAGCTAATTCGGATTTTAGTTATTAGGAATTTTAAGCATTCGGGATTTTAGGCATTCAGGATTTTGGGCATTCGGGATTTTAGATATTCGGGATTTTAATATTCGGGATTTTGGGATTCGGGATATTGGGCCGCACCCGTTTCTTATGGATTGTCTTATATTAATCAGCACCACAGCACCTTTTCACTTTTCAAATGAAAAGAAATTTATGCAATAACTTTGTTACTAAAGCAAATCAATAATTTTAAAACACACAGTGTAGGTGGTGTAGGTAATAGGTAGTGTAGGGTGTAAAATGTGAATTATTTTTGAACCTAACTTTATTGGAATAAAAAAATCTCGATTTTGAAAATTGTCGCGATTACTATACTTTAATTTACTTTGTAAATGAAAGTAATATGTTTCATTGGTTTTATTATTTTTAGAAAAACATATTTGCAAATAATAAGTGGTTAAAGTGTATTGAACACAACTTTTAAATAATTTTGTTACATATGTAGCTAGAAATCTCGTGGGAAATAAATTATTTTTAACAATAATAAATAATACTTTCATAAATATTAAGAAAAATGAACAAAAACAAAGTTTAGGACATGATAAATAGCATACCAGTCTTATAAAATATTGTCATTATATCATAATCATATGGTAATATATCTGCTCTTGTAGATTGTGAGATAAAACCACACAATTACAAGTTAGTAAGAGGATACGACCGCGTTAATTTTACATCGTGCACGTGTAATAATAAAAGTGACAGATAAAAATTTATGGATTATTTTATCAATAAATGTATTACAATGTATCTCGACTATTTACAATTAAATTTAATTAAAGGCAACGAAAAAGAAACATATCAAGTGGAGATAAGGTCGATAAATAATAAAATAAATTCAAAATTTACTTTTTACACAAAGAAAGACTATCGGGATGTAAACTAGGTGGATATTGATTAAACATAACGCAATGGTTGGTTAATGTGTTTGTTAGGATTTTATCCTAAACCAGCGACGTCCTTCAGCCGTGTTAATTGTAGTGTGTGTGTAGTAGCTTCACTTGTTATCCTAAAAACTCACTCCCATTTTTAAAGGCTCTAAATCAGGGGTGGGAAATCTTTTAAGTAAAAACCACATCTCGTGGGCAACCTACTGTAATTTTATTTAAACAGAACCTTACTTATTAAGGTTTTATTTCCTTAAATTTATGTTTTCTGAGTATTTGCACGGTACACACTCAGATATAGAGCCGCCTCTAGCCGGGAGACAAGTGGGCACTTGCAACGCGCTACTACCGTCAAAATAATACAATCCATTATAAATATTATCTCAAGTATAAAAAATATTTAGAAAAAATTAAATACATACTTAAAACATTTAAGTGAAAATTCCTTTACGGGGGTAGTGAAAAGAAATTGTCACGTAAATGTGACGCTTGAGATGCAACGGGTGTATTGATTTCTTTTTACTTTTGTTTTTTCCTTTATCTTTTTATCCAACATGCTAATATGGAGGGTGAATTTCCTAAGCGCGTCACGCAACGGTGACTCTGTAGCAAGCGTTCTCGATGCTCCTCCATTGCACCCGTACGCTAATAGTGAATTGCCAGAGCGCGCTACGTAACGATGACGCAGAAACAAGCAAAAAGTAAAATACATAGTTTTGCCGTATACGAAGCCAAGAAATACTCCAGAAGTTGCACTTCTGTTGTGTGGCCGAGGCCCACTGGTGTGTTCTTCTTCTTAGACTTCTATAGTCTTCATTTCTCAAACTCTTCTTATTTCCATCTTCTCCTTTAGTCTTCTTCTCTAATATTCTTTTATTACCTCCTTCTCATATATTCTTCTATAGTCTTTTTCTCTTATATTCTTCTTCTTCTCTTATATTCTTCTTCTTCCCTTATATTCTTCTTCTTCTCTTATATTCTTCTTCTTCT
>JARJDX010034638.1:0-14196 GCA_030264735.1 Gymnusa sp. GC000175
CTACCACTTTCTATTTTTGGATTTTAGCCAAAAGTAACCGGGACCTCCCAATTTTTGTTAAAAGCTTAAATATGAATTTTCAGGACGATCAGTTTAGCCGTCTGGGCTGTAGAGAGGATACCGACAGACACACAGACAGACAGACATACAGGCACAACTTCGAAATCGACTTTTTCTGAATGAGGGAGGTCGAAAACGGATATTTCCGCAAAAATCTCAATTTTGAAAATTGCAGCGATTGCTATACTTTAATTTACTTTGTATATTTGTTATTTCTAGCTGCGTTAGAATTTCTTCTGGAAGTGTCTTTGGTATTTATTTATTTCTCACTATTTTGTTTGTTCTTTCTGGATTTTTATGGACATATTTTGGTTATCTTCAATAAGGTTTCTTGGTTTATTGTGTCCACATCTTCAACCATTTGTGGCTGGCCCTGTTCATTTCTTGCTTTTTTCTTTTCATATAAAAGCTATTCGTTATAAGGAGATTATAATCTAGTGCAAGATTAATCACCCTTTGTCTGTTCTTTCGTTTCACTATACTATGATGTACTACTACTATAATTTCCTAGTATATAGTTTTACTAGAGTTTCTTTTGTCCCAGTTGGCCATAAAAGCCTCCCATTTGTATCACGTTTTTGTGTGCTTTTTCTAAAGTCAATTTTAAGTCGTTGTAAAATGTATTTTTGATTTCAGCTGTAACTTTTTCCGTTGATGCATGAATTTGTATTAAGGTTGTGGGTTGTCTGTATCCTGGCAATTGTATATCTGTAGCTATAGTTGTTTATTTTGTGGATTTTTCGCATTTGTCGTAAAAGTATACTTCCTAACTTTATTATAATATTAATTTTCAAAAGTATTTTAGAAATATGTATAAAAGTAGTACTTTAAAAATAAATTTAATCGCATTTAATACTATTTTGTAAATGTACCAATTAAAGTTATTTTTATATATTTTATTAACGGCAACTTGTTTGTTTCCATTTATCATAAAGCCAACTAAGATAGTGAGTAAATTTAATTGATTGAAGAAAATACTGTAACTATTGGCTTCTTTTGGGTGGAAAAATATATCCCCTTACTCAAGTTGTTGGCATGGTAATTATTAAAGTAAAGCCTTTCAAAATCACCTACATTCGCTGTTCAGTTTTTAAAATTTAGTTATTGACAATCCATTTTTAATTAATTTTTGTTAGCAAAGGTAAAATTTGAAAAGAATTCCTAAAATTATAGTTTAGTTATTGGGATTGATTATTAATATAACAAAAGGAAAGTGGATTGCGGCTCCAATTATTTAATTATATGGTTAAGTATTTTTAAATTGGCTTAAATTTAGTCGATTTATGTTGAAGGCGTTTAAAAAGTTGATAGTTAATTATCTAAATATATCAACTTTTCCAAGAGTAAGTCATGTGTAATAATAATGCTATCCATGTATAGAGCTTCTGGATATACGAATCCTCGAGTTTTTGGAATATATATTTATATTTACGCGAGTATTTTTCCATCACATGATTTATTATAACTTAACGAGCATATTGATAACTTTATCCATAGATTTCGAAATATGCATAAAACTTTTCAAGTTATTATAAATGATTCGTACTGCAATTTTGTCAAATAAATTTGCCGGCGCTTACCGCTTTATTAAACGAATTCAATCGAGATTTGTACATTCATAGAATTTAATTGAAACCTTATCATTTTTTTTATGATGTGCGCAATTAAATTTTTCTATTGGGCGAAAAACGTCGATACGGGATTATTTTTTCTTATTTTTACCGAAACGTTCGCTTTAGGAATAATTGCGCGTTTTGCTTTTTCATAAAGTCAAAACAAACTTAACCTAGATAATGTGCTTTCGGATTTTGCAGTTCATGTTCATGTTGTATGCACCAGTACAGATGGATTTTCAATACCAGAAAATCCCTTTCGTGTATAAACAACTATAGTGGATAAACTGGGGCGCGAGTGATGAACACGGGAATCGAAATCGATCCCGTTTTATTTACATACAGTTAATTAAGTAATAAAAACTCTCAATACTTAATCCTACGTCCAACACTGTTCGTTGCAAATAGCACGAACATACAATTCTCCTGTCTATGTACACTTTTCCAATTGAATTGTCTAAGCACATTTTTCCAATTTTTAATTCAACAAATCGAAAGCACAAGCAAATAAAATACTTCACACGGTCTCTCAAAGATAAATCACTTTAAAATCTCCATCATCTACAAACCTCTTTAACCAAAAAATATAATTTCTTGAAATATTATTAATAACATAAATAATCTTTTAAATGTGAAAATAATAAGCCCTATAACATTTAATATTATACCTAGACAAATCTCATGGATACAGATTCGGGCACTAAAAGTAAACTAAACAACTTTATAAATTATTATTATAGATATATTTTAAGTACAGCATGGCAGCGATTACAAAACCACACTGCCACTCGTTTTTTTTTATTTAATTAATTTTCTTTAATTTTTTAATTATTAGATTTTCCTACCATATTGTCCATATTACCAAACCCAAAGCCTCCTTAGTGGCGATTTACTATGCTGCAGACCTTCTTAATTAATTAATTGTAGAAATATGTATTTCTTTTTCTTAAAAAATATATTTTTTTTAACGCATGGACCCGGATCCATTAAAGTTTTTAACCATAAGTACTCATATAACTTATTATTCTTTAAGAATTTTAAGGTTGTTTTGGAAGTACAATCGCATATAAAAGTGCTAAAAATCATAAATTCGTGTAAATATTCGCTTAAGAGAGCATAGAGAAGAAAATTAATATGGATAATGTTAAAAAAAGTATAATTTAAAAAAAGGGAATTTAGTCTACAATTTTGAATTAAATAAGAAATAACAAATAATATGAACAAAATTAAAATAACTTTTGACAGTGAATAAGTTGGTTGATTTAAGGTGACGTTCAAATTGCTCAAATACGTAAAAAATATGCTGAAAACAAGGATTACAAAGCCCCGATTTTCAGCTACTGGAATTGCTAAAATTTGAATAATTTTTTATACAGGCTGTATGAAGAGTTGCAGATTACGCCTAGTACCATCACACTTTTTTAAACGGTTTAGTTATCATTCAAAAAATTTAAAAAATGGGCAAATTAAGAGTAAAATTAAAGAACTTTTTTAACTCATATAGAAAGCAGAAAATATAAAAAAATATACTTTGGTTAAAAAAAACTATCTTAGTGTGCAAATAAGTTTTAAGATTTCAAATTCATTATCTTATTTAGAAATTATAATAGGCGACGTAAATCATTTTTGGCTGATATAAATTCTGACTTTTTATAACATCACTTGCACAAACTTTTAGGAAACTGTAATTTTTGTTTTAAGGTAGTGATAAACATTAATAAATAAGTAGCGTTATTCTGCCGGGAGGCGCCCGTAGTTCGACGCTTGCCAATAGTATGCTTGTAAAGCAAACATCAAAATATGAAGGATCAAGGACAAATTTAAGGTCTACCAACCTTGATTGAGAAACATTTTGCTTGTAAAAAAGTTGATAGACCTGAATTTGCATTTTTATGCAACGTCAGAAGTTACAAATTTATTTAAATTTATATTTAAGTGCAAAAAATTGGCAAAAAAAATTAAGCCTCTGACTTATGCGTCTTACAAACAAAGAATGTAAGATGACTCTAGATTTTGAATTTTAGATAAAAAACTGAATGCAAGTTAATCTATTTAAATGCAAAATCTACATTTGTCTGCAGCGTGCAATTTTTTTGAGATTTTATCAGATGGCGACGTATTGAGATTCTTTGAATAAGTAAAATTGTTTTGGATAATAGAATAAAACCCATCACAGCATATCTTAGGACTAATAAACTCTATTTTAAAACCTGAAATAATTATCTTATCCAAGAAAAAGCAGAAAACATTCTAAAGATTTACTATTTTCTTAATAAACATTGGCTAAAATTTCTTATAAAATTTAAATTTAAATGGTTTTACATTTTACAAAATTATAGCCCAGTTAATATTTGGACAAAAAAGCTCAATCTTGCTAAAGGTCATGTAATTCTAATTTTATAATATGTTTATGATCTATGTAGAAAGCAAGTGTGCAGCTTTGAAACACCTGTGAAAAAGGCGAACTATCTTTGGTTTTTATGCAATAATTTTTAGAGTATACGAGCTGCAAAAAAGTTATTTGGTTATTTTTAAAGTATATTAAATATACTACAATTTAAACGCAAATTGAACACCGTATGTAAGAAATTTTCCGAAGGTTGATGAAAATCATTGTTAACGTATTTGGGAAAGTAACATTCAAACATAAGGACAAAGTATTTACATTGGCATCAATCACAGCTTTGTCAAAATAAGAAATAACAGAGTGGGTACTGATCCACTTACTTGTTTCCAGAGGATGTGCATAACAAAACAATCGGACGAGAGATTAAAAGGCACCAAAAGTGCTGAATGAATGCAATGCTGTGCTACTCACTCGATATACCTATCATCATCCAACTACCTCGATACCAATTATAACAACAAAAGGCACCTCATCGCACTCTTTCGTGCTGAATTTGTGCACCAGGGTGTTGCAATGTAAGTAGCCATAGAAGACACTGATCGGGTTACAGACTATCGAAAAGTCCAATAATTAACAGTGTAATCGTTATTGGAGAAGACGTAGCTCTTTCTCAATGGTTTGGGCTCAGCTGTAACTAATATCTGCCATTTCCTAAGTTTTTTCTCAACCCACAGAGTCAGAGAATACCCTCAAGGTACAGTTTTTTTATACATGCCTTCAGCGGGTGCGACACTGGCTCTGTCCCTTTCTGGCAGGGAAACACAAAGTTGGTGTTGCTAGACAACACTGTTGGTTTTGTAAGTTGTCAGCTAAGTATATTTTTCTCTTACATAGTTGAGAGAGAAATATTGTAAATTAAAATTTATTGACATTAAAAATAGAGATTTTTGTTTCTATAATTTTTTATATAAAAACAATTTTTTGAACTATAATTTTAAACAATTATATTTATTTACTCAATCATTTTTGGCCCTATGCTTGTACCATACAAGAAATTATAGTGACGTTTTTAGCTCTCAGCTGGTTACAGTGTTGCCGAACTTTATTAGACATATATTGATTTGTCGGGTAAAAATTAAGTTTTACAATTATTTTAAATTTTTTCTTAATAACCGCTTAGTGAATATTAATAAAACAGTGCAATATCAGTTCCTAAAAGTTTAAGTTACATAATCTAACAATTTGAAACTCTTTGTAGCATTGTATATTTGTAATGTGTTTAATACAGTATGCTAGTGAATTTTTATAAGATCACGTGTAAAAAAAAACGACAATTTTAAAGTGCAATAACTTTTTAATTTGAAATATTTACAACTAGAATTAAGTAAGGAATATTTTAACCAACTTTTATTTGTTTCTTATCATTTTTGACATACCACACGACTTTAATTTACGAATTAAAAACTTTTAATACTTACTTTTAATAGAAACATGACTATATTTCATTAATTATTAGCCGATTAGGTTGGCAATATGTGTGCAACTTCACTTTGCTGTGTAATGTATGTTGTCAATAATTCCGATAGTGACATCCGTCACTTTTGACAGTGTGTCTCTGCTACTTGATGGGAATAAATTCAATAAAACGTTTCTTATTAACGAATAAGGATGAGTTCTTAAAATGTTAAACTTTGAAAAAATCATATGAACAAAATTTGTTGCAAATTTAATTTTAAACACTTTTGTACTCTAATGTTTTGCATAAACTTGATAGACAGACACACGGACTGCACTTTGAAAACAACTTTTTTGTTTCTGACTTTTTTAATATATTAGAATGGCAAGCATAAACTTTATTTATTATGCTCCGATGATTTTTTTGCTGACATTTCGGTATGCAAGTGTTGTTCTCATAGAACGCCTTGCTTTCCTCATAAGATGGCAGCACAAACTGCATTACTGTGTTAGAAAGGGATTTTATTCCTCTAGGGACCCCGATAATTCTTCCTGGCTTTAGTTTTATAAAGCGAGGGACTTCTTCATGTTAGAATATTTTTAATTTTTTTGTTCCTTCAAAGCGATGTACTTTTGTTATTTCATTATAAAATTTACTTCGTCAAATATCAAATGCGTTTAATGCTTTAATATTTTATTTAAAGGTTCAACTTTATAAAAAAAGTTCATGTACTTTACTTAATCTGTTTTGTAATAAATGGAAATTTCCTTTTTAAATATTCGGGATTTTTAAAATTTAAAATGTACTTGGTTACTTTCCAGTGTAGAATTCATTATATAATTTAAATATTTATTTTGTATAATGTCCCAATAATATAGGTAAATTGCAAAAATAAAATATAATTTTGATTTCCTACAATATATCTTTTTTTTCGTCCTTCACTGCAATGATTTGTGAAGTAATTATTGTGATATTAAAAATAAAATCTGTTTCTTTGAAATACTTCTTTCAGAACGTCTTTATTTTATTCTTTTATAATCCTCGGAAAGGCTTCGTGCATTTTCAAGTCGGTGAAAATATTCGTAGCTGTTTGACTTCCCTGTCCGTTTCGAAAACTAATTATCCTTCGCCATGCTCTTGAGCTTTTCCTTCAATTCGTTTTCGTTTTTTTTATTAACTCAGGCGCACCATAATACTTTTAGAGAATTTTTCTAGTTTTTCATTTATTTAAATTAAAACCTGATACTTGCCGCTTCTCTACTGAAGATTAACTTTAACAGCACCCCAAATAGGCTATCCCACTTTTCCCATTTTCTTTTTCTACGCTTGTCATGAAGTTCAAAAGTATAGTATATTAAATTTCTTAAATTAAAATAAATTGATTAAATGAAAAATCGCATGAAAAGTCTGTGTCTACATTTATTATTGTTAGGACGTTTATTTTATTCGCATTTCAGTTTGAATTAGTAACAATTAAAATCTTTCATTTTCTCGGGTGATATTAAAGGAAAATTATAGGAGAATTTTCCGCCTCAAACATGTTATTCTGGCCATCATGTCCAGACGTAGTTGTCTCCCATTTATCCTGTTTAATTCCCAGACGCGTCTGCTTTCGGTGCCCAAGCATGACATTGCACCATGTCATCAACTCACTACCCTATAATCATGTTTTCCCAAAATCTGCACTACTAAATCATTACTTTGCAAAATTTCGCACTGATGATGGAAATGCAATCATCACCGCTTGAGCAAATGTAGATAAAGTGTTTCAATACAGCTCAGGTTTGTTTAGTAATTATTCTTTTCGCGTTTGGAATTAATTTAAGAAAGCAAATTATGCGGGCAGACAAATTACTTGTCTTGGGGAAGAGTTACACAAAATGAAAATGAGTGCCACTTTCTGAATGCAAATTGTAACGATCTGTGTACCAATAATATTAATGATTTTTGTTGCTTCACATCAAACCAAGAATTAATTACTTTTTTAGTATATTTATTTCTACTTGAATTTAATTTCTTTAAAATTTTTTTTATTTGCTTTACTAAGTATGGGTTTTTATATTTTTAATTCATGCTATAAATATACCTAAAATAATTTAAATATTTTTATAAGTTCAAGTAGAAAATATTATAGTATGCAACACGTTTTATAAACGCCACTTTAGTCACGAGTGTTTAATAAATGAGTGTCCAGAGTAGTTTATAAGATGCGTTTCATAATATACTTTTTCTACGACCTAATAACCAACTAAAACAAGCAAATTCTATTATTAAACGTCAATTTCAATATATGACATACACACTTATTGTGAAACTGACAAACAGCAAACCAAAAACTTGATTAGGGGCTAGATATTTCAAAAAAATAATTCAAGCTGTGTTTAAAGAAACGTCGAGTATTTTTAAAGTGCCGAAAATACCAGAATCGGCCCAAAGCCGTATCTAGAAATACAGATGTCAAAAGAAAATATTTGGACGTAGGAAAAAATAGATTTTTGACAATAATGTAAATTAAAATGGCGGTTTGAAACATAAGTATATTTCATTAATTATCAGCCAATTAGATAGTTATTAGGTCTCTGCAACTTTAATTTGTTGAAAACCCATTTTATTAATTGGCAGTTCAATATAATGACAATATGTCTGTGCAACTTAGTGGGAATAATTTTACTGATAATGTGCTTAGCAACCAACAAGGAGGAGTTCCTTAAATGCTAAATTTAAAAAAAAATTATTAGAACAAAATTTGTTGCAAATTTAATTTAAATACCTTTGTACTTCTATGCTTTTTTTTATAAACTTGATAGTTTTTAAAATACTTGCAAAAAAACGAAAAACCTAATCAATAAAGTATCCCTTTCTGTTGGTGGATTTCATTCAAAAATTACTAGGACCTAAATATGAATTTCCAAGCCGATTAGTTTAGCCGTATGTGCTTTAGATAGGACACAAACACACAGACACACACCAATTCGCTAACAATCTTTTCTAAATAAGAGGAAAGGAAAACGGATATTTCCGTCAAAATCTTAATGCCCAAAATTTTCGAGATTACTTCTATTTATTTTATAAATGAAAGTAAAAATGCTGAATATAAGAGATCAATGGGACAAAAAATAGTGGCACTGAAGAGAAGGCGGGCGACTTTGTGGTGTAATAGCCGCGACCTGCGAGTTGGGGTTGACAGAAGCTGCAGATCAGCTCATTGTGTGAACTATTCATGACAAGTCACTCGCATTCGAGTACAGACAGTAGCTCGCACGGTAGCTACTTCAACAAAATTTGTTTGAACTGTCAACTTGCCTATATTCCCTGGTTTGCTTCGACAGCGACAAAACTACAATTTAAATACAAACGCAAAAAACCTACCCGCTTTGCATCATCTTTTAATTTTGTCCCGTGTTAACAGTCGAGTCGAAGTCAGAAACTCTCATGCGAGTCGACGTGACAGCAACTGTCTACTCGCAACGCAAGTAGCTCGCAACGTGTAAGCCTGGTTTTAAGCTCTGACACTAACACACACACACACACACACACACGACACAATCATCTCAGCAGAAGGACCCCCTAGGTCGATAAATAGGTACGGATAATACCTTAATATGCTCAGTAACTAACTATTTTTTTCTACAAACACTTTTAAAAATTGTATTTCTAACACGGCATACCACAATTAAAAATGTAATATTATAAAAAACATTGTTACTTTTAACAATGTTCTAATTCGCTTTTGACAATATTCTTTAATTTGCATTTTAACAATGTTTTCTAACACATCCAAATTATTTGTCAAAATAACATTAAATACATACAATTTCAATAAATCCAGTTCTTGTGATAGCTATTCACTTTCTGCGGTAAAGTCAATTTGTTGCGGTAGCTCTTCAATAGATTATATCAATATATTTTATAATTTGTCATACGTCAGCAGAACGTCTACTTTAACATATTCCAAAGGCTGACCGATTATTGTTTAAACTTCATTGCGAACTTTTCTAAGAACTTTCTTATGCTTTTAGTGGTGTTTGTAGAAAAAACATTGTATGGTATGTGTGTTAAAATAATTTTTTATTTTGTTTTTGGGGTTGCTCAACTCGCTACGCTTGTTTCTCAATCTTCCCCACTCACAAAATGAAACCCTATTTTTAACACTTATATCTTTTTACTTTCTTTCATGTAGCATCAACTTATCATTTTAAATGAAAAGTTTTTAAGAGATAAATAAAATCATGTGGGTCATTGAGTATAGAATAACAAGAAGTAACAAAAAATGTTACACATACCATTATATACAGACTCTGCTGTAAAGTAACGCATTTTACTTTATTTTACGCTTATTTTTACATGATCACATTTTGGCATACTTTCAAAGCTCCATATTATGTGTGGTGTTCAAAAGACTAAAATTTAGGCAACTGTTGATTTATTTTTTATTTTTGGAAGTTTCTTTAATTCTTAAAATAATAAAAATCTGAAGCATAAAGGAATTAAAAAAGCTAATTTGTATCTTTAAAGACCTTTAAGACCGTCCACACACGGGTCGATAGGTACTCGAAGCGTCCGCGACTCGAAGTCGAAGCGTCATGTGCAACACATACGAACTATGCGACACAAACGGAATGTGCTCCGCACACGAATTATTTTGTCGGCCAGCTTGCGATCTTCCAACCAGGAAGGTACAAAACATCTTCATGTTTCATTGTCGGCTTGTTGTGGCAAAGAATTGCAAGAAACCGGAGCCAACGTCTATCAAATAGACCTTATGGAGCGTGTGCATTCGCTACCGCATCTGACCAAGGTTGTCTGAGATACGGACACAACTCGTATGGATGGTGAGCGAGGTCAGAGCTAACAAGAGCGGGGGAAATTGCTCTCTGAAAGGAGGACTAACAACTCTACCCCAGAAAACACAAAAGTGAATGGATATATAAAATAATGGCTTTGATTGCCGGACTGGATCAAACGAAAAAACCCGACTTATACATATTTTTTCACCAAACACAAGAATGGCACAGGCTTCGTGGTAAAGAAAGAACTTAGAAAACATATAATTGATTACCGACCAATAGATGGAATACGGTACTACAGGTAGGGGAAAGTTTTACAATATCACATTCATAAATGCATACGTACCATATGAAGAACTCGAGGAACAAGGAAAGGACCTATTATATTCCAACCTATAACGAGTGAATCATAGAGTTATTCATAGAGCGGACTATGACATCAAAATAATGATAGGAGATTATAACGCGAAGTTTGGGAAAAAACAGTAATACATACCCACAATAGGCAAACACAGTCTGCGCTCGGAGTCAACAATATGGGGGCTAGGCTTGTAAACTTCGCAAGTGTGACAATCATGGTAGTGCGTAGTACGATGTTTTCTAACAAAAACATCTACAAACAAATGTGAACATCACCGGGAGGAAGGGTGTGCATCCAGATTGACTATATCTTAATAACTGTAAGACACACCAATCATGAACGTAACCTGGTTAAGACCAAATATAGATTGAGCCTGGCCAATGCCACCAAAGGTGAGGTAGCTCAAAGACATAATGGAATACCAGCAAAGGTTGGATAAATATCTAAAAAAAAAATAAGCGGGCCAAAGGTAGCTAGGTTTGAAGATAATAGATGGAAACATTGCATTCTAGAGTGAATACTAATGCCATATTACAAAAAATGCGTAGTCTATGAATGGTTGACAGTAAGAAAGTACAAAGTACATAAATGAATGAAAGAGTTTTGGAAAGGTTTACATTAATCTATGGATGACGTAACTGTTGATGATTTAATGGTGATTAGATTTAAAAGATTTAATTTCTGGTATATAAAGTTATAATTTTTAGAGGGTCTTTCTTAGTTTTTTTTTATTACAAAAATAATTGAAGCTTTAAGCTAACGTTTTAACCTCAGTTAGAAGATCTTTAAACAGATTCAAGAATTCTTTTGTATGAATTATTTTATCATGCTCTTAAGATGTATTTTTATTTATTTTCTCACCAGATGCTTTTATGTTCTCACTATCAATGGAAGATAGAAACAATTTACATAATATATAACAACACATTGTATTGTTTTTCAAATTTGTAGGTGGTAAAAATGTTGCAGATAATTTCACACCACACAAAAAGTTAACAAAAAAGGCTAATTTTAATTTTCTTAATCAAAACTTTGTAAACACATTTGTATATTTGATTACACCTTGACCGCTATATAGTGGCATGTGAAATGCAAATAAATTTTGATTATTGGATGTATTTTTGATAAATTAAAATATACGACTTTCACCACCTTTCCAGGATCACGAATTTTTTTTTTAACCGACCGTCCGGCTGCGCGGACTCTCCTTAGTTAAGAAAACAAAGGACGATTTCTTGAAAAGTACGGATTTTTCAAAAAAAGTTCGAACTAAAAGATCATCTAAATATTTAGAAAAAGTCAAATGGCTCAAATGATAAAAAACAAGCGACGATATCTTTGAAACGGTACCTCTGATCAAAAAAAATTTCAACTTTATTTTCCAATTTAGCGAACGTGTTGTGTTTATAACCTTTCAAACTATAAATTTGAATCGGCAGCAGTGCATATACGTCCTTGCTTGTCAACGAGAAACTACTCTGACTCATAAAGTAACTAAACTGACTGCTCCACACTACTCCAAAAGCGAAACTGTCAGCTTTGATCGATTGCGCAAGTTTTTTTAGTATTTACAAAATACTTTAAAAAAAATTTAAATAAAATTTTCTATAAAATTTTGTATTGAGTCACGGGCCTTTGGCGCAAAAATACTTTTTCAGAGACTGTACAGTACTTTGCTTCAAGACAACGCTGCCACTCCCACTTTTAAGTGGGAGATACTTCTGCGCATCTATAAGACGTCAGCCAGCTAGACTTGGTCAAGGTGTACCTATGTAATGTACTTAAGAATGACAAGTGTTTTGTTAGGTTATACATCGCGTTATAACCATTTCAATATAGTTATACTGAAACGTGCACTGCCATGTATTCGAAGCCAGCCGAGAGAGATAGCGAGCGTAAGGGGTTTTGATCATTGTCTATAAGTACTGCGCATGCACAACTGAGCAAAAGACACGCGACATACAGCTTGACGCAAAAACGAATATTGTTGTTTACTTTCCATTGGAGCCAGAGCGGAGCCGTTAAAAATCCTCGTAGAGTTGGATTGAATAAAAATTTTCATTAAAATCGTGTTTGTAGGAATTGTTACAAAATCCAGTTCAGAATATGATATTTTTTTAGTAACATTATCAGAAACTTTTTAACGGACTGTACGACAAAGACACACGTTATAGTCGCTGTCTTTTTCGCCTTAAATTGGCGTATCTTCAGTATATTCCAGTTATAACCCAAAAAAAATTACCTGCCCAAGAAAATAGTCCTTTTAATGAGATAATAATTTTGTCTTGCAGGAATGGAAGCCATAATGTCAGAATTCTTTAACGACTCTTCGACTGCTTTCTACATAATTTTGGTGGTTTGGGTTGCTGACCAATATGATGCCATCTGTTGTCATACTGCTATCACAAAAAGACACTGGTTACGGTAAGTCCATTTCTTATAAAATTCATTGTTTTTTATCTCCTAGAAAAAATTGTACTACTTGGCATGTTTGAAATACATATATAAATTACTTGATATTAAATTATGGTAAATTTATCATTAGATTCGAGAAAACGAAGCGAACCTTAAGCTAAGTATAATCTAAAAAACTATTTTACTTGGTTATTACTAACAGCATAATTTAGTAGGGCTTAGCGCGAACAAACAGGAAGTCAATAGTTGCATTTGATCTTAGCATCCAAGTTCTGAGAAAATCATCTAAACTCACAGACATGACCCTCTCTGACTAGCAGAACTTTGTTATTGCATATAAATTAAACATACATAGCACGCTATAAATTTTTAGGCACTTATATACACAGACAATTGGTTGGTTACTTGCTTGGAGCGAATCAACAAACTATAAGCTTACTGACTTAATCTGAAAGCATAAACATATAATTAAGATAATTAAATTATACAGAAAATATAATGATAGTGAATTTTTTAAACCATTAGGTGCACCTTTACTCTTTAGCCAAAATATTTATATAATATCTTTTTTAAAATAAATTTTAAGTATATACTCTGCTTCGTTAATAAAATAAATAAATATATGTTGACCCATATGCAAAGCACGGAGCTTAAATGAATATACAGGGTGTCCCATTTTACATTATATTCTTGAATATCTTGAAATTAAAGCGTTTTAGCGAAAAGTATGACGAATCATAATCGTTTTGGTTTTGAGGGGGAAATCGGATTTTGAGAAAATGGCCCCCCAAGAGGGTCCGGGAAGGGGGTAAACTTGAAAATTTTAAATGGAAACCCCTATTTTTTATTGCAGATTCTGAAAGAGCGTTGAAAAATATGTAGGATTGATTCGGAAACTTTTTTTTTATTTCCAAAAGATGGCGCTGTAATCGTGAAAATATGATTTTTCTGTAAAATTTTTGTTAAATTATT
Source organism: Gymnusa sp. GC000175 (assembly GCA_030264735.1). Taxonomy (NCBI): domain Eukaryota; kingdom Metazoa; phylum Arthropoda; class Insecta; order Coleoptera; family Staphylinidae; genus Gymnusa; species Gymnusa sp. GC000175. The sequence continues at coordinate 14,012 of JARJDX010034638.1, forward strand.
TTATCTCAATAATGTTATAAAAAAGTACCTGTAGCTATTTGGATCAATATCTAATTTCTAGAAATATCAGTCCCTTGTTTGGTCAACGAGGTAGTGGACATACTGCTGATTCTGGGAGAAGCTCAGAAAATTTACGCTGCAGCTATATGTCCAACGATATCCTGATCGCGATCATCCGTCAATGA
>JARJDX010034711.1:0-15479 GCA_030264735.1 Gymnusa sp. GC000175
AATGAGAAAACATTACACAAGAAGAGATCGGCAACTGCGTTCAAAGTTTACCACGCCGTATGGTAGAAATTATTAGAGTTCGTGGAAGTAGTACACCTTACGAATTTAAAACATATTCGTTACTTTTAATAGAAACATAACTATATTTTATTAACTATAAGACAATTAGGTTGGCAGTATATCTCTGCAACTTCATTTTGTTGTGAAATGTATGTTGACAATAACTCCGATAGTGACATCCGTCACTCTTCAATGATATTTAACCTATTTTATTTATTTGTAGTTGACTATAATGATAGTATGTCTCTGCTACTTCATCGGAATAAATTCAATAAATTGTTGCTTAGCAACGAACAAGGATAAGTTCTTAAAATGTTATTATAAAAAAAAGTGATAAGATAAAATTTATTTCTAAACACTTTTGTACTGTTATATTTTTTCTATAAACTATAGTTTTTGAAATATTTGAAAAAAACCGAAAACCCTAACCAATAAACTACCACCGGTTGATGGACTTCAGCCAAACGTCACTGAGACCTCCCAATTTTTATTAAAAGCTTAAATATGAATTTCCGGCAGATCAGTTTAGCCGTCTAGGCTGTAAAGGACACAGACAGACAGACATACACACACATATAGACACCACTACAAAATCAACTTTTTCAGATTATTTTACCCATATTTTTAGCTTTTTACTCTCTACTCTCCTAATAAGTTATTAGGTCACTATTCTTTTTTTTTATTAGAATTCTTAATTCTATTATTTGCTATCTTTTCCTACTTCAGGTCCTTCATTTTTTCAATAGTTTTCTTATCATGCATTCTGTGCTATCTTCCTTCTATTTCTACTTCTCTCTTTTCCTATGCCGGCTGATTTATGTATTGTTTTATATCTCTTCTTCTTAATACTGCAATTTTCATTAAAGAAAAGTCTTTTCTACGAGACTATTTGAGCTTCATAGACTTCGGAGTTAATTACTAATAACTTCTGGCAAGGATTATAATGTAAGTTTACTTTAAGTATCGATCTATGTGGGTGGGTTTCCGCTAAATTATGTGAAATAGTTTGTCATCGGGTCATTTTGAAACCAAAGCCTCATTAGAAAAAGAGGTTAGCTATCTGGCTAAAATATTGTTTTGTAAAAGAAGATAAAAATATTATATTTTATATTAAGAATAATTGAGCCATATATTCTATACCTTGACAGTTTTAGGATAGGTAAAAAAGGTAGATATCTTAAATTTTTATTGCGCTTAGCGACTCACAATTGCAAGACTTGCGCGCCGCTGAAATTGTATATGTATAATTCTTATCGTTTCAATAAGGATAATTTGATAGGTGTTCTTGTAACTCTGATTAGCTGATAATTGAAGAAATGTGGTTGTTAATGTCGAAAAATTATTAAAAGTACATGTTTTAGGTTCCCTGGACAAGAATTGGCCAACATTAAAAAATGTCTCTGCTTGCGTATGTTTTTACCATACGTTTGGGGGACTTTCTTAAAGACCACGTAATTTTGGTCAATTTTTCGTTTAGGGAACCCTAAACCCTAAAATCGCACAGACGTTGTGGGACCGCTCCAGGGTTGGAGTTATCAGCTCTCTCCGGGATGTAATCCTGTAATAGCTCTGCTACTGCAATCTCCACTCCAGACAATCGTGGTAAGTGTGGAAAATCCTATTTTTGCCATAGTGTGATAAACATTGCACTATGGCAAAAATAGGATTTTCCACACTTACCACGATTGTGCCAGATGAAACCTGAAGGGACGATAAACTTTACTCTTACTCATACAGAAGCTTAGAACCATTTGTGGAGTTTTAGAGCAAGACGCTAGTGACCCCTTGATCTTAAGCACAACTTAACCGACACATTTTAACCCTAAATGTGGCGATATCTATCTAACTCTGTGTTACCTCCTATTTGCCACACATCGTAAGTGGCGACCTCAGAAAAACTTGCATGCAAGTGATCACTTTTTTATTACCGTGCTTTCTGGAGTCTCTTAAACGTGCGGACTGGCAAAGTGTTCGCTAATTAGCAAACACCGCAACCATATGCAACGATGTATAGGTTGATGTCAATGATTTTTCTTTTAGTGTTGCTTAAGCAGCGGCGAACTGTTTATTTTTAAAAGCTGATCGTTCTTCTTTTATGCTGTGGGTTTCTTGGTGAATGAATGAATGAGAAAACATTACACAAGAAGAGATCGGCAACTGCGTTCAAAGTTTACCACGCCGTATGGTAGAAATTATTAGAGTTCGTTACAACAACTCGAACAAGTTAAGATAGTAATTGCGGCTAGAAGAAGAGCCCACAATATTTTTAAAATACTGAATACTATGCTGAAAAATTTCCTAGAATTTACGAATCCTCGCACCCCTACGCGTAAAATTATATTTACCTCTTGCTTAAAAATACCATAGAAGTTTGTAAGTAAATCGTAGAAAAAGAGTCGTAGAAGCTGGAGCAGGAAAGTCTTCGGTTTATCGACCCTCCCCGTTTCTTCGAAAAGACTGTCATTCAAATTTCGCTGGATCTTACAACGAAATGTTACCCTACAGTAACCTTATAGAAACTGATTTTCTCTATAAGAACTGGAAGCAGCACTGAGTGACTCTCGGGACTCGTGTCTGAGCCTGACAATGATCTGTGCTTCTCCGCGAAGATATGCCTGCTGATTTTGTATTTCAAATGAGATTAAATATCTTATTTAAAATACAAGAATATATTCAGGAAACTCCCGTTTTTAATATCCAGCAAAAGTCTCTTATCATCGTTAAGTTCAATATTTCTGACGTGCTGCTTAAGCAAGATTTTACCAAAATTGGTCAACATTCGTCCGTTTTGGTTGCTGAAAACCAACGGTCATCTGGTACGCTACCAGGTGAGATTTTAGAAATTATTTTCCACTGTTGACTATCTATTTTAGAAATCGCCGTTTCTGATGCGCTCTTTTGCAGATGACACCTCTATGCTTTGTTTTTCGATCTGGAGAAGTCTTACGGAAGTACGTTATTCTATAAAATCAGCACGGATGGGGAATAAGAGGCATCTTATTCTGCCCATCTAGATCTGATTGCTTATGTCAGACTGTAGATTTAAACTTAAAGTCTGGGTAAAGTACGCGAATCCAAGATTTATGAAAAACGTCGTCGCACGATTCACAATCAGCGTAGTCCGGTTTTCGATTGTGATCAACGATATCGCGGCTTTTATTGCAGCCCTTATTAACAAATCTCTTTGTGTAGACTCAGTGGCGTATCCAGAAAGTACGTTGAGGGGGCGGGGAATCTCTATGAGGTGATATTCTTAGAGAATTTTGCATCCAAAATGAGGACAATTAGATACATATAGAGTAGGACAAGGACCAACAACCTAGAACATGCACTTCGCTTCTGGCTCCAAGTAATTTTAATCCGGGCTTTTGGTATTTAAAATTCTAATCACATTTTTAAAATACAGGGTGCTCCAACTAAAATTTGATTGCCATTTATCTCAGTGATTGCTCAGATTTCAAAATATTGCTAGAACACATTGTTTTGAGTTTTATGGAGGACAATGCTTGATCATAGTTTTAACTTTATACATTCATCTCTCGAACAAAGGAGAGGCTAAAATTGTTAAATAAAAAACCTTATTTATTTTGGAAACACTATCACTACCATCATCTTTTGGATCAGTACATCTGATTGACCCAAAAAGAACGTATTTGATATTTCACAACTTTCATAAAATATGAATTAAGGTGTAGTAATTTAAAAAGGAAAGGTGTTAAATAATAGTAATTTTACTCACCTTAATAATACGAAACGGACTTTCAGTCATCAAACATAAACCCCCACCATCAGGAGGTTTTTGTACCGCAACACCTGATGGAAGCATTCCTTGAAGTTCAACGTTATCACCTGGAGCGCTTTTCCACAACCTTTTCCATGGGTTCATTTTCTTAATAGTTGGCAATACCCAATCCTACATAAAAATTTAATTAGTGAAATTAACATATTTTAATATGCATAATATTGGTATAATTTTTTTTTAAATTTAGTTTGTCAGTTAATTTTAATTTACTCTATGTCTCAAATAATTTTAATTATAATATTTTGCATTAAAGGATTGGAATAACCTATTCGGTTAACATCTATATATTTTCGTAATTATTTTACACAGGGTTTGGCATAAGTATGGAATATAGTAAATATCTTATGAACCGTTTAAGCGATTTGGGTAATTTTTGTTATAGTATTATAAAATAAGCTACAGCCGCGCTTCTTAATCTAAGGGTCGCGCCAAGTCGAACTTAAAAAGTTTTTGCAAAAAATTATGTGAATAAAATGGTCAATTCTGGTTCAGAGTACCTTAAAACATCAACATCTGATGAAATCTCAAAAAAATTGCACGATTACTATACTTTCCTTTTTCGGAAAAGTAAATATGAATACAGATTTTTTTAAGTCGCGACGAACATATTTTTTAAATTTGGGTCGCAGCTTAAAAGGTTAGGAACCACTGAGCTACAGGACCAGCATGTTAGCGATTTTTTACAACTTCCGGTTTAACCGCAAATGCAGGCAACTTTCTTATTTCAAATAAAACACCCTGCTACTACAGCGACTGTCCTACAATGGGCGGCTGTAAATCGGGCACTTCTTTGCCCCTATGTCTAAAATGAAACTACAAATACGATTTCTTAAATATGCACAAAATTGATAAAAGAAATGACTCAAAGGAAGTATATTTGTCAATCTGATATATTGGTAAACAAGAACGGCGATATAATTGAAGAACTAAAAGAAAAACTGACAAGGTAGAGCCAGTATATACAGAAACTTTTTAAACACAATCGGACGGAGCTGTCGAAATCAGACTTGGAATGTACTGGCCCACATATGCTTAATTGATTTTCAAAAAATATTAGACAGATTGCAAAATTAAAAACTCCTATAGATACTGAATAGAAAAAAATCAATAAAGAACATAAAAATATAATGGCACCAAAAAGCTCGAATCAAGGTCGGAGTAGATCTAAGCTCGTAGGTTAGAATACAATGAAAGCAGAGCTTAAAAGTATTTACTATGTATTGATATAGCATGTTCCTGGAAATAAGTTTACTAACATGCTGTGCATAATAAATTAGGTTTAAGAAATTACTTCTTCTTCTTTGGGTGCCGTGTTTGTTCTCATACGTTGGCTATCATCATGTGAGTAAGCCTTCTGAACTCCTCTTGATCTGCTATCATGTGGAAGAGTTCTTCTAGCGCGCGCTTTGTCCAATCTCTTATATTTCGTAGCCATGAAAGTTGCTTCCTACCGATCCACCTCTTTCCTTCCACTTTTTCCTGCAGTATTGTTGGTAGCATTAAGTACTTAGGCCCCCTCATTATGTGCCCAAAAGATTGAACTTTCCGGACTTTAATGATGTTGATCAGTTCTCGTTCCTTGTGCATGCATTCCAAAATGCGCTCGTTGGATATGTGAGATGTTCATGAAACGCGTAAAATGCGTCGATAGCATCATAATTCATCATAATCAAAGTCCACCTTTTACACCCTTATAGTAGAATGGACCATACGTAACAGTTTAAAGTTCTTAGTCGTGTTGCAATTGCAAGAGTTCTCTTACTTAGGACGGGTCGCCATTTAATAAATGCTTTGCGTGCTAGCTCGATTTTGGTCGCCACTTCTTGGTCGCATTCTGCTCTGGAATTAATTCAGCTACCTAAGTATTTGAAGTGTTCGATTCTATCTAGTAATGTGCTCCCTAATCCCCGTAGATGTTGACCGGTCGGAATCATGCCAGCCTCCATCGATTTGGTCTTCATCACGTTGATTCGTAAACCCCTCTTATTGCATGCCTCGTTTACAGCGTTAACTAATGTTTGAAGATTTTCAATACTTTTTGACATTATGACAGTGTCGTCAGCGTACCTAATGTTGTTCATTATTACTCCGCCGATCTTAACACCCTCTTGCCGGTCGCTTAAAGCTTCCTTAAATACCTCTACTGCAACCTTGTCTAACTTCCCGTTTAATTGACACTTTATTGGATCTCTCTTGTCCGATTTTTACTGTAGCTGTCTGATTGTAGTAGACCTGCCCTGTCAATGAATTTGAAAAGCAGTTTAAATGCCTTTACTACTACAACAAAAAATCAAAAATAAAATATTCAGGCCTTGTTTTAGAGGGCGTCACCACAAACTTCTCAAGCTAATAACCCAAGACAAAATTAAAAGCAAAAGAACGGTTAGCGGAAAAAGCAATTTTTGGCTCCGAAATTTGAGGCAGTGGCTTCGTTTCACATATGCTCTTCAAACAAGCAATCGGCAAAAGTCTGAGTAATGGTAATGGTTTCCAATCTCTGATGGGAGTGTAACTTCAAGAAGAAGAAAAAGAAAAGAGTTTCACTTGTATTTAAAACCACAAATAATTAAATGCTTTATAATTTTAAATATATCCATTTTTGATTTCGGAAAAGGTGGGTTTTGTAAGTGAAACCTATACGTATGCCTTTCTTTCTTTATGTCTGTTTGTCTGTCTGTCTATGTATCTGTGTTTTTGTTTTTTTTCTGTGTAAGTTTGTCGGCCTAAACGGCTTAACTAATTGGCCTGGAAATTTATATTTCAGCTTTGAACAAAAATTGAGAGGTCCCAGTGACTTTTAACTAAAATCCGGAAGTTCTAATGCATTTTTACATTTTTTTTCTTTAAATATTTCAAAAAGTTTATGGAAAAAAACATAAAAGTACATAAGTCATTGTCTACTTCTGTCTTCCATTGAAGGCTAAAGTCTGTTCCTCTGGCTACGGTGGCTACGATACTAGGTTGTCGTTCCACCTCTTCTTTGGTATTCCAATGCATTTTTTTCGACTGGTAACTTGTCCCTTGCGATTTATATTTTGTTTTTTTTAATAGTCGCGTTAGATTCTCATTTTTTTTTTTTGACTGCATTAGTTCCTTGGCTTTTTTTTGCGATGTATGTCATAATGGGATTGGTTTTATATATTTGTAATTTTATTAAAACTATATATATTTATTTTTTATCCTGGAATAGTCACAAACCTTTTTTCGGCGTATACCACTAATAGAAGGTACTCCGACCATAAATGACCTGGTTTATGTTTAGTATATTGATGCCCAAATATATGTTTATTTTTTAAATAACGCGTGGTTATTAGGAAAGTATTATTCTTTAACTAATCATTTAATTTTTTTCAATCGCTCAATATTCATTTTATTAATGTGTCTTTAGAGTGGGAATAATAGGAGGCGCATATACATAACACAATTAGATAAAAAAACAAACAATGCAATTATACTTCTATATCTTCTTGTATTTATTTTCAAAGTCAATAAAGTGGGTATGTAGATATAACAGAAATTGATTGTTGTAATGTTTTCAATTAAAATTTTATGATACAAATAAAAAATAAAGAAAAAAAAAACAATTAAAGTTGCCAGTCAATGTAAACTGTAAAGTTTACAGTGTAAACCATTGCTAAATATAATGTATGCTGGTACTTGATATTTGCTATTTTTTTAACTAATCCCAAATAAATTTAAATAACGTTAATGTTTAACATTTTTAACTATTAAGAAAAAATTATCATAACAATTAAAAACGTGTAGGCTGGAGCTGGAGTGGACGTTTGTTTGTTGATTATTTATTTATTTTAAAATAAATAAGTTACTGGCAGAATCTTACAGAACCTGTCACAGAAGTCTATAAAGCTCCTAGCGTTTATATTGAATGCTATACTGCGAACTAACTATTTCCCTAACACCTGAAAAGTCGTTTAGATAATTACTCTCCTCAAACCAGGAAAAAAACCAGAGGAAGTCTCCTCTTATACCTTATACCTCTCTACCAACAATTACCACACTTTTCAAAAAAATTTATATTAAAAGACTAAAAATAATAATGGGCCAAACTAAAATAATCCCAGACCACCAATTCGGTTTCCGTGACAAACACGGAACAATAAAACAAGTCCACATACTGGTTAACAAAATCAACAGGGATCTAAATGACAAAAGATACTGCTCAGCGGCCTTCATCGATAAAGTCTGGCACAATGGGCTGCTGGTTAAACTGAAGAAGCTCCTTCCCCATCCACACTTCCAACTTCTAAAACCCTACCTGACAGATAGACACTTTATAGTTAAACATGGTTGTGCATATACGGATTTAAATCCTATCTTCTCGTGTGTCCCTTAAGGGCGCGTACTCGGACCGATCCTCTACCTCCTATTCGGTGCAGATCTGCCCACAACAATGTATACCACTGTGGGGACATATGCTGATGACACAGCTGTGCTTGCGTCTTACATTGACCCAGTTTCCGCCTCAAAAAACCTGCAGAATTATCATGATAAAATCCAGACCTGGCTACGCAAATGGCGCATCAAGGCCAACGAAGGCAAATCAACTCATATTACTTATCATATCAACAACTACCAACTACCTCAAAGTGAAGATGTCAAATATCTCAGCACGCATTTGGACCGTCGCCTGACATGGAAGAAACATATCTTCGCTAAGCGCAAAGAACTTGGCCCCAAACCTAGCAAAATGTAGTGGCTCATTGGCCATAAATCCAAATTGTCGCTAGACGATAAACTAATCCTCCATAAGACCATTCTGAAGCCTGTCTGGACTTGTAGGATTCAACTCTGGGGTACCGCCAACGCCTTCAACATTGCTATTCTTCTGAGATTCCAAAATAAAATAATACGTGCCATCGTCGATGCAACATATTAAGTCACCAACGAAGTGATCCAACACGACCATGGAATCTGTTAAAGAAGCTATCCATCGACATAGTGTAAAGTATAGTGAAAGACTATCGATACACCCTAACATGCTAGCCAACCAGCTAAATGTGTCTGTTCTCAGTGAAGTGCGTAGGCCAAAACGACCACTGCCAGCCGACCTAACTACTCCCAAATAGAGACCATATAGACGCTATGTTAGCCGAACTGCAAAGGAGATACTCTCAGGAGTATGCTTCATATGTATCTAATGTCATTGTTATTGTCACCCCCAAACGCTTATTGCTAATGGGCAGATTGCCGTAACTTAAATATCAATATCAAAGGAGAAGAGCCAAACTAAAAGAGATACCCGGTCCTTCAAGAATAAGAGGGGTTGAATCGGTCTCTAAAAAACTAAATGAAATACGCCTCGGATGATAGATGGAAATTCATATAAAAAAAAACTGGAAAAAGAACCAATAATTAAACTAAACTGTGGATACAGGATGTAAAAGTAAATAAAGAAGCAGATTGCGGTTCCAATCACTGTTTAGTTGTTGCCAAAATTTACGTACCGTTCGTAAGTCAAGGAACAAGAGAAAATGACAAAACCAAAATTGATAACACCAGATATAACTTAGACAGTCTCGAAAAGAAAAGTACATATATAACTGTATATTAAAAAAGTAGCGAAAAATACATTAGATAAAGAAAATAAAAAAAATAAATAAGCCGTACTGGTGGGACGGAGAAATTGAAGAAAAAATCAAGCAAAATATATATAAAATATATAAAATATATAAAAAATTACTCAAAGACGACGAAACTATCAGGATAAAAAATAATAAGAAGGCAAGTTAAAAAAGAGGTTACAAAAAAAACGATGCTTAGGAAAAAAAAAGTGATGACACCGATAGCCAAATAGGAGACACTAAAAGCTTGAAAGCTTAAACGATAATAAAAGCAATAAGAACAATGGGTAAATCTAATATCATATTAAATACTATATCAGATTAAATATAGGATAAAACTCTTCAAAGAACTGCTAACATAACCAAAAACAAATTTTGTAGAGGCATAAAAGATCGTTGTGTTTAAAGGAGAATTTTAACCAACCATAAAACAAGTCAAAGAAGCAATAGAAAAATAAAATTAAAAAAAGTCAATAGGCCCAGGAGCAAGCTAAGGAGAGTTAGTCAGATGTGGCCCGCCAAAACTAATAGAAATGATTCAAAATCTTTATAAAAGATGTTTAAATGGAGAAAGCATTTCCGAAAAATGACAATCCTTTATCTCTTGTATCCATAGAAATAGTCTAAAAATCGATTATAAAAATTAAAGACGAATCGTCGTAATACCTTTTGTAGGAAGAGTATACTCCAGAACACTTAAAAATCTAGTAGAAGTAGAAATTAAAGAAAACCACGCAGAAGAACAGGCATGCTTTAGGGCGATCGACGATAGACATTGCCTTCACCCTGAAAATAGCTTTGGAAAAGAAAGTTCATTGTAGAGGGAGACCCACGTAACTTTACTATGTCCAGAAAAAACGAATGACAGCGTACCTATCACAAGACTATCGCATGAAATAAAGAAATTGCAGGTTAAACCCCTTATAATTCTTGAAAGAATTAAGATATCGGGTTTTGGTTTATGGGGATGTGTTTCATTTTTCATTACGTTTAAAATAAACTTGAGGGGTTGCTATTTAAAAATGTTAGGGTGTTCATCCCCTAAAAAAACTTCACGTTGCATGGAAGTTCTAAACTATCTAAGAATGTAGTTTTTATAACTCTTTAGTGATCCCCAAATTTTCAATGTTTTTTTAACTCGTTCAAAACTTATAGGTTCGTCCCGGGACTTTTGGGCAGACCTGTATACAAACATTTAAAACTACTTTTTCTTAATAAAAATTCTCGAAAATAGATATTTCCGAAAAAATCTTGATTTAGAAAATATTCATAACTACAATTACAGTACTTTCTTTTACTTAGTAAACGAAAGTAAAATGAAAATACAAACATTAAAATTTAAAAATAACCAAAGAAAAAAAACTATGGAGAAGAAGAAAATATATAAAGGTATAAAACATATTCAAAGAGTTTTAATCATAATAAATATTTCAAAATTCCAAATCAAATATTATTTTTATTTCTATATTATATAAATATTTTGATTAAGTATAAAAAGAAGTATAGAAATGTTTATTGAATTTCTCTTTGTGTAACATACTTTTTCTCTTCAGAATGGCTGCGTGTGTCAAATTATTTTGCTTTGGAACGTTTTCTTTTTAAATATATTATTAATTTATCATTACAATAAAAATTAGATTTTAACTGACAAAATATTGCTAAACACGAAAATATCTGTTGCCAATTAATGCAGAAATGAGCAACAAAGAAATTTTTTACGTTTTGAGTTAATTTTTTAACTGTGGGTTAAATTTATTTTCACATATTCCTTCAATTTCACCGCTACACAATAAAGTACTTTTATTTATCAAAAACTACTTCAATTAAGGTGTGAAATACATGTAATTATTGTATAACATTCGTATCTAATGTCACACGTTCTACAACAGTTATAGAATATAATCAGCACCATATGGTCCTCTTAAAAGAACTCACGATAAGAGATATATATTTATAAAACAAATATCTCAATATGATTAAAAACGTGTTAAATTGATTAAAATTAGTTATTAAGCACGTAAATAATTACAGAGCAATAAATTATATTTCAGCAAGTTTTACATAAATACATCGGGGAGCAATTTAAACCTGATCATTAGGGTGTGAAGTCTAAAATATAATGATAATTGAAATTCATAATTGGTAAGTAAAAGAATAAAAATTACTTACAAAAGGTTTGCAGATGCCATCGTCATTCTGAACTTTAGCATTAGCACTCTTTGGGATGATTTCTTCTATTTGTGGTTTCTTTTCTGGCTCCACAACATTAGGAATAACATTTATTATAGGTGTGGATGGATTTAATTGATGGGGAACATCATCTGTATCAATCCTCCAGGATTTTATCATATCAATAACGTATACTATGTTCGGCATGGTTAAGCTGAAAAAAAGTAGATTTTAATATTTTCCAATTATGTTTTTTTACCAAAAATTATTTTCACTGTAAATATATCTCATTAAAAATTTTGATTTATATTTTCAATTAGTACAACTTGTCTCTATCAGGATTTGTTCAATGATATATCGAGCAGGTATCAATATAAATTTGCATTATTAGAATTAACATTTAACTTTTATTTTAAATGACGTGCTTCTTATATTTTTAGTTTTAAATTATCTTAAATCTACTCAGAAGACTATTTTTTGGTTTTATACTTTAACATTGAAAAAGTGGCATTATAACCATTTAATTTGCTAAAAGTCGCCTAGGATATTCTTTATCGCGTCCATACATTACAATTTATTTAATAAAAAGTAATTTTAACTTGATATCTAATCAACTGTTACTTAAATATATTGCATTGATTTCGTCTTTAAATAACATTTCAAATATATATTTGTTGACGAATATGTAAAAGCCTTAGTATCCCTATTCAATTTAATTTATAATACTGATAGATAGCCAAACATGGCTGATCTGAGGAAATATTAAAGATTACTGTGACATGAAATAAACCAAGTAATGGCCATAAGTTACCGGTCAAGTGTTTATTGACTAAGGTAGTTACAGTTACAGGTAGATACAGTTACACCAAAGCACTGGAAGATGGTACAAATATCATTCTATCATGGAATCTCGCATATTCCTAGAGCAAACAATCCGTTTTATCAAATGGAAAACTCTAGGGCTCTGTGAAAAGTAATGAATAAAATAAAATAGTCCTCAAATCAGGTAACACTTAAATTTTAGATCTTAGAGTAACAGACGTTATTGGTAGCTTTATAAAAACGATTTTTTTAATTAGAAATTATTTGCTCACATATCTAAACGTCACAGCTAAAATATTTCAAGTCTATGCAACAACAACTAAACATAACAATAAAAATATTTTAAATTTGAATGAAGTTATTTACCCGTGTTGCTGGTCCTCCCAGGTGCCGGATAGGAAAGAGCCTCCTAAATATAGGTGCTACCGGAGGAATCAACTACCCAGGGTGGACCAAAACTGGCATCAGATACAAAGACAAAACCCAAGGGTCACGATGAAGATAGTTTGCTTACGGGAAGGAGACAAAAACTCATACGCCTACTAGAAATGAGACGTGACAACCGGCCAGCGCCTCATTACATGTAAAACAAAAAGCTTGCTAAAAATTTATTCACAAAGCCTTGAAGAGCGAAAAATCGGATATTAGCTACGCTAGGATCGGAATACACAAAGTCCGGTGGAAAATTAGACGGATTTATATACGAAAGAATAGTGAACGGGAATGAAAAAAAAAAGAAATGAAGAAGAAATACACTAGATGCATTTTTTAGTGATGCTAAAGACATACCCGAAGTGTCTATCCTAATAACAAATTTAAAAACATAATGAAAGCTGGAAACCTATACGCTATTCAAGCTAAGCGATACGCTCTCTAGCGGGTAAAAATGTACCACTCCATGGTGGGTCCTTTATTTTATTTATATGTGTTGACATATTTAAACGATACTTACAAATTCACCAAATATAAGAAAACACCCAGAAAACGGCCCAGCCACAGAAAAATACACAAAAAAACATTACTATTATTATAATCTGTCATAACCTTATTTTACCCACCATGTGCAATAAAATATGGTGGGAAAAATTAATTTGAATCGCCAATAGACCAAAGGCTAATTAAAATGGATATACATATACATGAAAAAAGATTACCTATAACTGGAGTGTCACGACGCCCTTTTATATATTCAAGGCGAAATTTGGTAATACTATGACCTAGCAGTGGTAAAAACAAGAGAGATTATATTACTAGAGGATCTTAATAACAAAGTAGGAATTCAGGACAGTAATGTAGTGGAAAACATTGGCAAGGATACGTTAAACTATAATCATTATGTGTGAACAAACAGTTTATAAAGAACAGGTTTTTCCTATACACAAAAATTTACAAATTTATGTAGAGATAAGAAACCCGAGGAATATCATCCATTAAATACACTATAAGTTAATAAAACAGATCTTATACATCTTAAACCTTTATTATTAAAGCAGATAAATAACTTGTGGTACGAACTACTATCTTCCAAAAACCAAGATTACATTTTCACAAAATATTGAAACAGAAAAATATGGAAAAGGATCAGAAGTGCAAAAATATTAGCGATCCAAAATACAACCTGGAAAGTTGTCAAAGCGCTGCACGTAATACAAAGTAAGATTCGATAGAAAATGGAAGGACAGTCTTACAAATTACCAACTTTATTGAGAACGTTAATTAAAATATTTAAGGGCCCTTAAAATCAATATTTATCTATCTATATCTACTCAATGCTCCTATTTATCGTTCAAAACTAAACATTAGCAGAGAAGTGGAAACGTGGCAATTTCAACCAATATTCAAGATGTTGCTAATGGATACAATTGATATGCTAAAAATAATTTTAAATCTGCATTCTTTTTCTATAAAGTCCAACGTCTTGACAAACGTGTGGTGATAAAAATGAAAATCTATGTGGTGTTTTCTTCTTGGGTGAAGTCGCTTGATAGAATCCCTTCATCTGGCCCTGTTTGTGGTTTCTCTGACTGCGGTCTCGATGTTGGTATGTAGGAGTTGCTGTACAGTGTCAGTCTATAGAGTGGGTGATCTGCCTCTTCTCCTTTTGCCATATGGTTTATCTTGTACTATAAGCTTTTTAATGTGGTTACTTTTTGTGATGTTCCCAAAAAACTTTAGTATGCGCCTATGGACCATGCTCGAGAGACGCTGTTTCACTTAGGATGGATACATTTAACCGTATAACAGTCTATGGAACACTAAGCATTTTTCTCCAATTCTACATCTCAAAGGCATTAACCCCTCGGCGGTCTGCCGCTCGTAGTTTCCAAGTTTCTGCTCCATAGCTGAATCCGGAATGGAGAATACCAGTAATACCACTAATAGAGTACATTTAGTGTTACGTGTTATATTTAATTCTTTCCATATTGGTGTTGGTTGGGCCAAGGCGAATTTTCTCAGTTCCATAAGGTGGCGTATTTTCGATTTACAGCGACCATAATTTTTTATTAAAGCCCCGAGATATATCAATTTTTAACGACGTCGTGTTATCCAATATGATGTTTGTTGGGCCAGTTACCATTTTCACGATCGTCTTTTATTATTTTAGTTTTATGGTTGTTGATTTTTAATCCATTTTTTAAACTACTAACCTCTAATCTTTAAATTAGTGCTATTAATGCCTCTTCACTTACTTAGAGCAAGTAGTAATGTATTATCTGCGAATTTAAGATTGGAAATTCTTTTCCTACCAATTAAAACTCCGCCTTTCTGTTCATCTAGGACTATAAGCATTATATATTCCCTATAAGATTTATTAATAGTGGAGACAGAATACACCTTTACATACGGATAACAAATAGTTATCGCTTTTGACTACTGTAGTACTGTCATCAGATACTCTTTTTATTACTTGTATCAGATGAATTGGTATACCCTTGCAAACAAGAATGGGACATAACTTATGCCATTTGACTTTGTCGAATTCATTTTCAAAATCTATACCACATAGGTGCATAGATGTATAGAGTATTATCTTTCTTTTTTAA
>JARJDX010034723.1:0-14173 GCA_030264735.1 Gymnusa sp. GC000175
TATATATATATATATATATACATATATATATATATATTTCCTGAGAACAACATTATGTTACCAGCCGGTGTCTTGAAATGGCCAATTCCTTTTCAGTGGGTCTCAGATATACCAATAATGTCGATCTTGTATCGTTCTAGCCCACTATTGCTCCTTGGATAAATATGTAAATTTAAATAAATTCTTTAAATAAACTATTTTATTGATTAAGCTTTTAAACAGTAATCCTTGGGTAGATTATTAGTAACAAACTTCAAGCGAGCATAAATTGATGTTTGGAATTTAAGTGCTTTACAGTGTAAAAATTTGGTTTAAAAAAACAAAGTGAAATAAGTCTTTTATGTACTAAAAAATATATATTATATTATTAGAATTAGTAAAAATCAAAAAATAAAACTCTTAACAGTAGAATAGTAAAACATTTGTAGGTGTTTTGATTCATAATTATTATTTAATCAATTAATTTTGGCCATGAATCTTAAAATAATACAATAATAATAAAATTCACATTGTTTTTTAAAGGCATTAAGATTGGCGAGTTGAAATAAATTGTGAATGTATTTATTGGTCTGTAAGTAATATTTAAAAAATTTAATGTTAATTTTTTTATAAAAAATTTCCGAGTGAAACTTTGTTTTCTATAAAACATGATGATTTATTATAACTATAGTTTTTTGTCTGTATGAATTTGAAACATTGTTAAAGGCGCAAGTAAATGTATTTCATGTCAGTAAATTTGTTGTATTGTGCTAGTGACGTTGCTATAGTAGTTTTTCGTCTTAAAAAAGTTGCTTGCAGTGATGTGATATTAGAAAATGAGAGTTTCAGTAGTAGCTGAAAGGTTGTAAAGGAAGAGTAATTGTTATTTGTTGATATTGCAGCAGCTTGCTGTGAATTTTTTTGCTTATAAAACCCATTAATATACCCAATTTTGTTTTGTTTGGTGTTCAGAATGGAACGTAACGTGTGAGTGTTAAATTGATTTTTAGAGTAGATTGTTTTTGGGGACTCCTGGTAAGGGATGTTAGATGGGTCTCAGGATACAACAATTATACTGCTTTTCCCATTGTCTGTCTAGCGAGTTAATTTACTTTGTATTGAAATACGACCAGGGAATCTGATTCCAGTTAGTTTAGAGATGTAGCATCCCCAAGTCGCATTACACGTCTGTCCCGCGAGATGGCGCCACTAGAGCAGCACAGATTAACATGATTCGTATGCCATAATCACTGGAAAACATTCAGCATCCCATTTCGACCAGACATTATTACTCTGCTAAATAATAAAATCAGTAATTCTCCAAACCTGTTGTTTATGCGTATGCCAATATCAAACCATATTTGCAACATGTTACTAATGTATATTACCCTTTCTGATTCCACAAATATACCACAAATATAAATTATTATTATTTATCAAATATATACTACGCTTCATATATGCTAATCTTCATATCAAACATTCACAGCAATAGAACGAATAATTTTTCTAATATATGCGCAATGCATAATGGAAAAGGTCAATTTGAGAAGATAAATAACACAAAAAATTTCATAAAAGTCCACTCCATAAGTTTTAAGACTTTTCCTCGATTGCTTTACTTTTCCTCTTTTAAAAAGCGTACTAAAATATAGCCAGCTGTATGCGTAACATTTTATGCCCCCCTTTTCATCTATAAAATTGCCTTTTTTTACTACTGGAATTCCATTGGGTGCATTTTACCAACCTCTTTACATTCCACAATGTAAAATTAAAAACAAACAACACCAACTTTTTTACAATACTTTTATTACAAATTAAATTAATCCCTTATCTCATCCAAATTTTTTAACATACAAATAATTATTTAAATAAAGTCATAAAATTTATGCAGTAAAAATTAATAATAATAATGGGAATATACGAATTTTGATAGCGATTTTACACAAAATAGCGATTTTACACAAAATAGCGATTTTACACAAAATAGCGATTTTACACAAAATAAAATAACCTTCGTAGATTTGTTTTATACCAAAAAAAGGCAGAGGTAACGTAATTTTTTAATAAAAAACATAACGAAAAATTAAAAAGACAAAATTTTTGTTCTCAAACTGTGTAAAATATAATTAAGTTTAATAGTAGTGAAGAATCACAGTATCTGTTTCTCATTTTTATGTTTATTTTATTCCATTATTCTTCAGCAGTACCATCTCTTATTTTTCACAGTAGCATTTTGCAGCCACTCCAGTCCACTGTTGCCTTTCTCAACGTTTTCCATTTAGGTCTTGTGCTTTTTGTATTCAGTTGGTTGTCGTTTAGGCAAGATCTTCATTCGAGGATATTTTGGGTTCATCTTCCATCGCCCATTCGCTCAACATAACCAGCCCAATTCCACTTCAACATTGTTATCCGTTTAAACACATTGATAAGTTTGGTTCTTTTCGAAATTTAATACGTTTTAGCGTAAAGTAATGTCGAGCATTGCACTCTTCATAGCTCTCTGTGCTACCTGGGGCTTGTTGGTAGATTTGCTTGTTATTGTCTTTCTATTGCATAACTGGGAGTATAAAGTAGTTAAAAAATGTATGTTTTGGACATATTGCAATGTTCACTTTAAACACATGTCTAAGTTTACCAAATTAGGCCAATACCAGTCCAATTCTTTGCTGGATCACGCAACGTTCTATTTGTATTTCGTGTCCTAAATATTTATAAGTTGTTAATTGGCTAATGGGTATATTATCTTCTTCTTCTTCTTAATATGCCTCTCCTATCGAAGATTGGCGATTATCGTAGCGATCTTGACTTTTGAGGCGGCCGCCCTGAAGAGAGACCTTGAGCATCTATTTTGAAGTTATTATTGGTGACGAGATTGGTCTGTGTTTTGGATACATTTGTATTTATTTCCAGTTTTAGCAAAACATAATTTATAACTCAGTTTTTTCAGCATTTCTTGTTAATAGACAATTTGAGGTGAGGACTGTATCGTCAGCAAAGCGCAAATATCTTAGTGCTTCGCCATCTATATTTATACCTATGTTGTCCTATTCAAATTTTTAAACATGTAGTCTTGCAAAATAATTTGGGCGAGATGGTATCATTTTGGCATTTCACCTTTTATTCTAAAAATGTCAGTAATTCACAAGCTGTACGCAGGCTGTAGTATGTAGTGCCAAAACCTGTCCTGAAGCAAGCCTGTTCTTGGCGTTTTGTTATACTACTAGATTTTTTTATTATTAAAATTTCACCTTACAAATAAAATTACTATTTTAATAATTTTCTCTTTTCTAGAATCATATACTATTTACTAATGTGTAATGTATTTTAAATAATAAATAATATATAAAATTAAATATTTAAAAATATAACAAGCTCTAGTAATAAATATTTATTTACAATCCCATTTGTAAATAATAGTGATGGAGAGTAAAATGCATTTATGAAATAAAAATAATGACTTTATAAAGACTCATTTGTTTCCTCTAATTTCCTTTAAACCTGTTAACAATCTAAAAAAAAATTTAAATGTCAAAAATGGTTATAAAAAATAAATGATTTTGTTTGATATAACTTATATATGGGGAGTTGTTTTAACGAGTCAGGTTGTTAATTACTTTTTTTTATTCAAATGATGCTTTAATTGAAAGAAAAGAATTGATTTTTATTCACGTTTACAAAACAGTAAAACAAACAGTATTGTTAAATTTTTAATGCAAAAAAAAACCATGAGATAATTGTTTGTGCGAATTGCTTTTTAAATTAATTTTTTTAATTCAAAAATTCCCTGTCGGCACACCCATTTTGTTTACAAATTTTTGTTTTATAATTTAAAATTTACTTAAAATATTTTATATTTTCGTTCGGGATTATGAAGATTAGGCTACAAAATAAACTTTATGTATATAATTTTGTCAATCAAATTACAGTTAATTTTAGGTCAAAAAATTAATATATCAATAATAATAATTTTAATTTCTATAAAAAAAAATGTTACAAGAAAGCACAAACAAAAAAATTATTTTGCTATTTTTTGTATTGATTATGATTAATATTATTAAATACCAAAGTAATGTACCCTAAAGTGGCGAAAAACACAGTACGTCCATTGTCTTACACCGGAATTCGAGCGCGGAACCCTGAAATTACTCTCTAAGGGTTTATCGCTCTAGGATATCAGAGCCAACTTATTTGCTGATTTGTATTTTTTTAATAACCCCATTTTTTCTGAAATTTTTCTGCATTGGTTTTACTGATTTTCTACCGATATTAGCAAACTTGTTGGTTATTACTGCTTAAAGAAGAAATTTATAGTTCTCCCTAAATATTCTTCTTCTTCTTCTTTTTCTTTTTCTTTTTGTTCTTCTTTTTCTTCTTCTTCTTCCTTTTCTTCTTCTTCTTCTTCTTCTTCTTCTTCTTTTTCTCCTCTTTTCGTAAGCAACAGACTACCTGCTTTTAAAATTTCTTCTGCCTGTAATCATAGTGCTAGTGTGGGTACTTTCTCCTTTATTTGTTAATTCTTACAGCGACGCCACTAAAAACGATTAGATATTCTCCGGACTTCCAATAGATTGGAGATTTGCCTTTGGCTATTCTGGATATTCAATTCCATATTGCCTATATATGCATCCCATTCTATTTTCCGTTGTTTTGACCACTCAGCGACGTTGGTATTTCCGCAACCTTTCATAATTTCTTTATTTAAGATTCTGCCCTTTTGCGGTTTTCTCTTGGTTCTGCGTAGGATTTTTATTTAGGCTGTTGTTATTATTCGTTCTGAGTATGTCGTTTCTGGATATGTTGTGATCATGTTTGTTAATATTGGGGTGACAACTGCTTTGTATATTCTTGTCTTCGTTTCGTTTCTCGTGTATTTGTTTTTCCACACAATGTCATTACTGCTATGCATCTTTCGGCTTGCGTTTTTACTTCCTCCTTTAGCTCGCTGTGGGATTCCTAGGTGTATAAATTCCATGACTTTTTGGATTGTAGTCCCTTCTATTTTGAGTTTACATCTTATCGGATTGGCTAAGATCACCATACATTTTATCTTTTCTGTCGATATTTTCATATTAAACATTTTTTATGTTGTGTGAAATGCATGTAGCAATTTTTGAAGCTGGTATACATTTTCAGCTAAGGGCACTTATTTTGTCTCCACGAAGTGTCCCTTCTTGGCCTTAACTTTGTTGATTATTTTATCCATATTTAGGCTGAAAAGCATGGGACTTAATAAATCGCTTTGTTTACGTTCCGTGTCTGCTTTCATAGGTCGTGATCGTCGTGCCTGCTGCTTAGATGTTATTAATGTTGTTAATGTTTTCAATAGTTCTAATGAAGTCTTGAATGATATCTCTCTGATGTAGGAGGTCTTGTAGTTTTACTCGGTTAAATGCTTTTGTGAAATCGACTAGGCATATTCCGTTCTAGGGATTTTTTTTTCGTTTGGCGTTTTAAACCTGGCGTCTGTGCATGATTTTCCTCTGTGGAATCTTTACAGTGCGTCTGTAAGTTCTATGTTTTTGTTTAACATCAGGCATCTATTTAGAAAGTTGATTCCACGATAGTTTTTTGTATCCCCCTTATTTTCCTTTTTAAACCTTAATATTAGTTTCCTATTCCTATGTTTTTCGGTACCTGTAGCTAGTTTATGATTTTGTTGATAATTATGGAAAGCTGTTCTTTTAGCTCTGTCCCTGTGTACTTTACTAGTTCGTCTGGCAGTTTTTTAATTCTTTATTAATTCTCTAAAATTAAAGTGTTTTTGTACGTTGTCTTAGCTAACGTCGTTTTTAAGTTATCAGTCCTGCCTGAGGCTGGGTTTCTGTGAGCGTCTTTCGTGTTTCATTTATACTTTCACTGGCATCAAACTACTTTTAATCCAGATCTAGTGTGACATTAATAGAATTTCAATTTTACAATGCTTTTTCTAAAAAACTCTGCTCGAGTTGTGCTAATTTCATCACAAAAGAGCAATATCAAAATCGATTAAAGTAAATCTCTAACATTAAAGGTGGCAGTTCTAGTTACAAAACAAATTGCTCACCAATACAATTGATTGGTAAATAACGAAGATATGATATAACAGTTTTATGAAAAAAAAATGCGAGTTGTTGACTTGTTCTTTCAGACAACTCGCCTACACATAAGTGGTACATTGCCATGAATACAATTTCTGATCTAGAGTTTAAATTACGCTAGCAGCCCTTCATTCACCAGATCTGGATCCCTTCACTATTATCTCTTCCCTCAAATGAAAAAGAGTTTGAAAAGACGTAAATTTTCTCTTAACGAAGGGGTAATAGATGCTGGAGAGGGCTGAATTTATGAGCAAGAAAAAACATTTTTCTTGACAGGTTTGGAGATATTACAATTCCTGTAATAATATCTAAAGAAGGAAACTATGTTAAACATTTTTAATTCTTATTGCTATTAAAATTTCCCAATAATTTATCCACAAATTCTAATATTATCTAATTAAACTACTAAACTTTTTGTATATTTTTTTTAAATTTAGTTAAAATCGATTTTATATTTTTGTGGACATAAAGTATTTATTCTCTGCTATAAAATGAACTATTCAGGGATCAATTTTGTTAATAAATAACGTAGGTATGACAGATATTTAGGTTGCGTCAATTTATTATGGAAAAAAGTTTAAATGCATTTTTAATTTGTTATGAATTATATTTCGAATAAATCTAAAAAGAACTACCACGGCATTATAAACTTTTTAATAATTTAAAAAAGAAAACAAAAATTATGGTCGCGTTTTTAATATTATATTAAATAAATAATAGGTAAAATGTAGGTAATGGTGTAAGAAGTCACGAGGATCACTTAGCGTGAACATAATTTTTTTGTTAAAATATGTAATACCCCAAATATTGATAATCAGTAAAAGCAATTTTCGGCATGCGATGTAATATAAAGTTTGTAAGAACCTTGGTTTTAATCCCATTCGTTATTGATACGGTCACAAATGGTGGAGGCGCCGGGCATTCTACCATTATACGGAGAGAATTAAAAAATACCTGAAAACATAAATGAATCCTTCGTTGCTAAATGAACTAAAATATGCTTTTTGCAGACCTACTTACTAAAACTTTAAAGCACTCACACCGATGTGCTATATACAGCGCAGAATAAGCCACAAAATTTCAGTTTTTATATTATTGATCTTTTCTAATCCCATTAATTATTGGCGACTCTAATAAATGGTATAGAACCCGAGCGCTACATTACACAGACAAAAATAACTTTTAAATTAAATTTTTTTTATATTTATTACCACAATACTTTTAGTCTAAATTAAATATTAAAAGCAATTTAACACTTTCAACTAATTTAAATGATTTAAACTTTGATACAGTGTAACATTCAAAAATGATATGACATGCCAATGCAAATTATGTAATGGTGTTGAATATATTCATACAAAATCATATTTTTATGCATAATTTTTAATATCTAGTACTACATCATGATTACTAACCCTTACATCATACAGCTGAGTAAGAACGTTATAAAATTTTTATTTTTAGCTTAAATTACTTGAGTTAAAACCTCTTTTTACTCAAGTGGTTAAAGATAGAACCTCGTATATACGTATTTTGTCTTAATTGGGCCTTTAATTAAGTCCCCATTTATATGACCAATTATAAATTGCAAATTTTGCTAGTCTTTCCGTTGATTAAAATATTAGGATAAATTAATCAGTATTAATAATTCAATCAGCTTTATAACCCTACTGAAAGGATTTTATTTTGTTATTTAAATTCTTAAATTAGGAAAAAAATTATATAAGTTTTATAAGTGTTGTAAAAAGTAAGAGAAGGTAATATTTTTGTTATAAATGCAAAAAAAAATTGTCATAAATGTAAAAATTTTTGTTAAAATGTAGAGCGCAAGGGTGACAACGGACAATGTTTGAGAGGGATGTGAGAAAGTGGATTTTTTTATAAAACGTGCTGGATATTATTTTCATGAATAGAAAGACTTAGATTTTTTTATTATTATTATTATTTTTATTATCAAATGTTTGCGTAAAGACTTTCTGCCTCTTGTAACGTTATAAACGTCGTTGATATATAGTATAATATTTTGTATGTCATATAACTGGGAGATAAAATTGAGCATTTTCAAAGGAAAAGTTTTGATTTGATTAGAACTGATTTGGTTGAATTATATGCTCTTGAGAAAAGGTCCCATTTTAAATTCGCCATTTGAAACAGTCAGAATTTTTATTTGTAAACTTTTTCCCCTTTTATAGATAGAATATTTGAAAACATGTCCTTAATTTTAGTTGTCGTTGTATGTAAATATTTTCTCTTGTCAACCTTTGCCCTCTGACTATCAGCATGTAGTAGCTTCTGAGTAAATATATTAAATTTAAACACAAAAACATGAATTATACTAAAGCACGTTCCTCAAATATGAATTTTATAATTTGTTTAATTTTGAACTCATTTGAACTCATATATTATACGTATCAAATTACGGCTTGAAACTAATAGGTAATTAATATATAAAAAATAATGTTTTTATTCGTGTAAAAAAAAATTCAATGAGACGAAAATACATCAAAACCATATGAGATTTGAATAAACGTAAAAGAGCGGCCTATTCTGAAATATAATCGCATTTGATGAATGAATGGAAAATGGGTGTGGGCTTGGCCATATAAAATATATAAAAGGGATTTTTGGCAGAACCAATATGTCGTGCTCATTAATCCAAAAGCTAATTAAGAGTATAAAAGGAGGCAAGCGAATGTTTAAAAGTGCTGATGAGTTTAGCAATGGTAATGGTAATGGATAAAGCGATCGGACTTTGGGTTTATTTGTTTGCTTGCAAATGAAATTAGCTCGCTATCAGTAGTATGAATAACGTGCACTCTTCAGACTTGATTGAGAACTCTTCTATATCGACTATATCCCAATCAACAGAGTCCGGTTCAGTTCAGTTATACTCACCCCCAATGCCTCCACATTGTACTGTACAGTAAATGTCGCCTATTTTAAGCCTCATTCTCATTTGCATCAGCCCGTTTCAAAGTATTTAATTTCGCGCTTGATCACGTTACCGCCCCTCTTCACATGACTAACAAACACACAAACGGCGTAAATTAAAAAAAAGTACAAAAAAACATATAAATAAAACGCATTTGGTTCTATTTAAATTCAAGAAAATTGAATTGCTAATATATTTTACATTTTTCTATCGAAAATGTTTTATTAAATAGTAACCAGCTGTCAGTCAGGGTAGTCACATTCTTTTTGAACACTTCTTATTTATTTTCTGAATATTTTCTCATTTCAAAACACAAAAAAAGGTGTTCACTAAAAAAATTTAAGTTAAATTAACGTTATCAACTGCTTAACGGACAACACGCTTTCTAAGGGCAATTTAATCCTTTTTTCCACCACCTTATGTCTTAAACAAAAAATCCTCAAAAACTATTTAAAGTATTATAATTCCTCAATTTTGTAATAAAACCATATTGTGGAGAAATAAATGTAGGAATTTGAATTTTAAATTTTAATGTCTTTGAATACTTAGTAATTCAGTCACGGAAAATTTAAAATACATACGAAAAATCATCAAGTACTTGAACAAGTATAATTTACGACTTGCAAATTGTATTACAGATATACCTTTTGTAGGTATTTTTTTTATAAAATTGTTATAAAATAAATGTAAAGGAAAGAATTTCTTTTTTAATATTTCATTTCGACTTGACATGCATCTTTAAAAAAATATATTTCGTTTAAGTAAACAATTTTGGAGTAATATCACGAAAATGAAACACAAATTAGGTTCAATATATGTGTACATAGATGTATACACAAACTTTGTACATACATATATGTTCAGGAAGTTTAATTTAATATTACATTTAATGTAAGATAGTTTAGGTGTGAAATTATCACGTCTCTAACACCGAGCTTTGTGGTTGGAAATCCTTGAAAATAATAAGATTCTAATAATTATTATAGAATATAAAAGTATTACAGTCTGTATAACTCATTTGTACTGAAACAATTATTATTAATTCCATCTATTCCTAAACGTTTTGTTTTAAGTAACGCCATATTAGTTTTTGGCAATGGTAATGGGTTCATTGTAGAATATAATTTACTTGTTAAATGTAGAGAGTTCTTCTTCTACAATTACTGTCTATCTTTTTAAATTCATCTTGAAGAAATTGTTCGTAAAAGATTTGTTTCCCAAATAATATTTAGGGGCGACACGAAGAACTCGTCTAACATATAATTTGATCATAAGCTCTAAGCGTATTAAATTTAATTGAACTAAGGCAATTTATATAAATTACATAAAAATATAAGGTTGAAAAATGGTTCGTTTGTAAAGCATTCTCGTGTTTAATTTATTACTTTACTCGTCTAGAAATTTATTGCAATGTTACAACGTTATGCGTAAGATATTTAATAATTGTGCGAGTTGATTAATTATTTGATGCAATCAATTTTTTTTTAATTATTATGCAATAAAATACAAAGTTTGAATCATCAAAAAACGATTTGTGTTGTGATGTATTTGAATTGTTAACAATTCATGACAAAAATGATACTCATTCATTTGCAGAATTTTTTTTGATTGACTTTTTCCGATTCCATATCGAAATCAATTGAAAAGTTTTTACATAACATTTCCAATTTTAGTACAAAGCATAACATTTTAGAAGTAAAATCTCGGTGTTTGATTGATTTTCAATAAATTTTCAAATATTTAACGTTGTAAAATAGTTCATTTCATAGGGATATTTATTCAAATTAAATAGTTTTAAAGTGGTGCAGTTACATTTGAATTTTCTTTTGTTGGTGCGGCAAAAATTTCATATAAAATATAGAACAGTTGCACCTTGACGAATACTTTGAATATTTTATAAGTTCATATTTCCACTTGATATACCTTCGTGTTGAAGTACCCTGATGAATAAATAGTAAATCCAAATATATTTTGTTAATTTATACAGTGCCCTTTAATAATCGATCATAATTTTCCATAAATAAAACTTAAAATCATATCATTTTTTTACATAGAGCAGTAAATTTTATCAATTGTTTATTAATCGTTTATTAATCCGGGTTACGAAAATATATTGAAAGGAAATTAAATATTAAAAGGCAATTTGGAAAATAACAAGGTGTCAGTTGATTCATTATCTGTATGAAGTAAGAAAATTGATTTAATGATTGCAGTTATACACAAAATGCGACAAAATATGTGTGAATAAGTATATTCAAGTAAATACGTATATATCTGTATAAATTGTAAATTGTATGGAAAAGTGCGCATTTACGAAACATTTCAGAGAGAAAATTTATAAAATTATGGTGCTCATGCAGCACGAGTTCAAGTACTTGATTTTAATATAACTGTAAAGTTATAAACGTTTTTAATTTATTTAATGAAATTACTTTTCGGAATATTATAAGCGTTTCGTTAAATTTATGTTTGTAGCAATAATAAGTATATTGAATAAAATTGCATTGAATTTTATTGCAAATTTGTGCAGAAAAGAATTTTAAATTTAATATTTACTACATTCTATTTTCCTATATATTTCCTCCAAATATTTTCTATCTGTAAAATACTTAGTTATCATAAAAATAGTATACGTATGTTAATAATCTTTTTATTATATAAAAAAAGTGATATATAATGTTTCATTAGTATAGGGATAGGGTTCTTTAATGTTTTATAAAAGATAATGTTAGACTTTGATGAGTATTTAAAAAATTACTCTCATGGTAAAATGGAAAGAAAGATACCAGAAAGGAAATTAGTATAAGTAGACCCAAATGAACTGCTGCATCCACGGACCTAGAATCCATAAAAAAATATTACGAATGTTATAAGTAGTATTTTTCCATGGGTATTATTTCAATTATTATTGTCCGGGATTTTTCATTTTGGTAATAAACTTCTCTTTGTTAATTTTCTACCTCCTAGGTATGATTTGATTTACTGGCATTTTCTGTCCAACATGGTATTTTCTCCTGCTCTTATTTTCGTCGTATTTTTTTTTATTATCAAGAAACGTCTATTTGTCATCTTGCTCTTTGGTTGCTAGCCACTTTAGACCGGATTTTTTCTTTTGGTCCACTATTTTCTCTATATCATCATCCCACCATAGTTTTACGCCTTTCCTCCAAGTTTCCTTTGTCGATCTACACCTAAGGTCCTACTACGGCATTCCCTTTTTGGTTTCCAATTCTACTGTTGAAATTCCATAATATGATTACCTTCCTGTTATTACCAAGTTTTTGTATTGTGTCGTTAAGTTTGTCAAAGAATTCTTTTTTTTTAGAGGGTTAATCGTTGGATCTGACGTATACTCCTAAGATTGTAATATTTCTTTGAAAGATGTTAATATTTGATCGGATTAGGTTCTTGTCAATGCTTCCCAGTCTTTTTGTGTATTACGAGAGAAACACCTCTTTTTGCTCTTTCGTGCTTAAGAATTCCACTGAATATGTGAATTTACTATTTCAGTACCGCTTCCTTTCTTTTTCATTTCTGTTAGTGTTACTTGGGCAACATTAAATTTGTCTATATCACGTGTAATCTTTTCTATATTTCCACCGATTCCTCGTATATTCCAAGTACCAAATTTTGTTATACTTTTTCTTTGATTGTGTTGTTTATCGTTTCTTCCTTCCAGTACGAGACTGTGTTTAGGCTCTTTAATTGTCTAGTTTTTTTTTCGGATGTTAGGGAATTAGCCTGACGTTCCAACCCCCAACTTGTGAAACCAGAGACTTTTCTGTTAGGGTTACCAGAGTTTACCAATTTTTTTTTCCAACCATTTTCCCAAAATTAGGGGTTGCTTCTTCCGCCGGATCCACCGTACCGAAGCGCATCTTCTCCGCCTTCACCTTTCATTTTTGTGGTTAATAATAAAGGCATCTTCGGGGTGTGTGAACATTTTTCGATAAAAAAAAAATTCCGTCTGTAGAATTATGGCAGAGTTAGTTGGAAAAATGAACGGGGGTGGCGTGCAACCCTTGTTTTATCTTTTTCGAAAATCGCGGAAAAAAAATTAATTTTAAAAATTTATAGCGAAAGAAATGGGACAAAATTTAAACTTTCGTTTAACAGGAATTGTGCGTTCGTTCTTCCTTTACCTAACGCCGGAAGCCGGACTCTGCGGTACAAAAATTACCAAAGTTTAAACGATCGGC
Organism: Gymnusa sp. GC000175; assembly: GCA_030264735.1. Taxonomy (NCBI): domain Eukaryota; kingdom Metazoa; phylum Arthropoda; class Insecta; order Coleoptera; family Staphylinidae; genus Gymnusa; species Gymnusa sp. GC000175. Next base: position 13,191 of record JARJDX010034723.1, read on the forward strand.
GTGAACTCCTGCAGACGACCCCCAAAAACAAAATAAATTTTTTTCGACCCCTAAATTTTGAGATTAAGAAACAAAAATTTCGACATCAGGGTTTTCCGTCGAGCCCGATCGAATGCCGTTTTCCTCGCTCCGCCGAGCGGCAAGGTTTTCGAGATATGTCGTCGCGACGCCAAATATTAAATGCGTTTCAACACCGTGCCGTGCCGTTCATCACACAATTATTTTAAGGATCTTTGTACAGACAACTTTTCTAAGGCCATCGACCTGTAATATCAGAAAAAAATGTGGCACTGCCAGTTTCCAATAGCTAAGATGCAAAAGTTTTCAAATATTTTGAAAAACGCAGCCACGCCCTCCAACACGGACAAGGGATCCTTACATGGTGCCAGAACCACCTGTTAGTCCTCCTTTTGCATAATAACGGACTTTTAAACCTAAAGTATGATGATTTTTTAAGAGTAACGCGAAGTCAAAATCTTAAAAGAGTTTTAAATAATGGTAAAAAGCACCACTTACATTATATATATTTTCTTTTAATAAGTTTTCAATTTTTTATTTTAAAGCAAATTTTATTGTGATTCTGAAAAGGTTTGTTTCAAAAAAATTGGTTAAAAATTAAGAGAGTTGTGAGCGTTTAAGTAAACCAAGTTTATTTTGCAATTTTGAATATGAGCATTTTCTTAAGAAACACATGGGAAGTAAGTTGTTAAAACAAATTTTGCCTTTGCTCGCATGTTTTTATTCCGATCATTATTAGCTTTAATAAATATTTATGTTTTATTTAGGAAAATATTTAATTTTTAGTAGTAATCGTCCAGTGAAAATACACCTTTTAGGGTCCCCTAAACGAGAATTGACCAAAATTAAAAAATGTGAGGATGTACGCGTATGTGTGTGTGTGTGTGTGTGTGTGTGTGTGTGTGTGTGTGTGTGTGTGTGTGTGTGTGTGTGTGTGTGTGTGTGTGTGTGTGTGTGTGTGTGTG
>JARJDX010034768.1:0-13488 GCA_030264735.1 Gymnusa sp. GC000175
TAAACTAAAATTATAGTTTATTTTACCTACCATGTATTGCAAAATCTCAATAAAAAAATTAATATTAATAATTACCTATTTGTTTCCTAATTACATGCTTATAAATTGCCCGTCAATAAATTTTATCTGTAATTAGTAAAAATAAATAGGTTTTTAAAAAAATTCCCGGGACTCGGGAATTCCCGGGACTCGGGAATTCCCGGGACAGTGCATATCGAGAGTGTCGATTCCCGGGACATCAAAAACATTCGAGACTCAGAAACCCTAGTTGTGATAAATGGCATTTCTACCAAAGATTTATGTTTCTCTTGGAGGTTGTATTTAAACGGTTGTTCTAGTACAAAAAATGTATAAAAGTAAACGGAGTACACCTAAGTCATTTATGATTTGTAGATAATATTGTCAAAATGTAATTGGGAAAGTTTTCCTAGGTCATGTACCCTCTGCGGTTGCCCGTGTTCTTCCGAGGAAAATCTGGTCGTAAGCTTCTAATGTTGGTTTTAGGGTTCAAACATTGGACCTCTAGATAAGTGGGCAACGCACAGTCCAACTAAGCTACGACCGCTCCATTCAAAACAGATCGTTAAAGTAGGTATCCTACTTATACCCCACAAAATGAAGGTCTATGACACATACAAACTTAAAACTGCGATGTTAAATAAGAAAAGAGCAGAACATATCAAAACTACAAAGAGGACAATGGAAAGTTCCATGCACGGAGTCAGTTTTCGAGGCAAGATATGTATCAAATAATTTGAAGAAGAACAAAGGTTAAAGTATAGCTAAACTAAAGTGTTAATAAGTTGGGTACGTAGCAGGGAAAATACTAGCACTACGGCAAGGTCTAACCAGAAGTATAACCAAAGGTTTCTCAAGTTTCTATGAAACACGTATTTGATTTTAGCTGGTAAGAACGGAGTAGCGTAGGCTCTGGTAATCACGAACTGTAACGTCAGTGAGCCACTAAACGCTAACAAGAATATTAAAAAATATCCATTTCTGTCTAATTAATAGGGTCAAAAATCAATAATCAATAAAATCAGAGTAGGATATCAATGCAAAATCCTTTCAGTTGGTGTACCCATTTTTGCTGTAGCTGTAATTTTGTTTTATTAGCAAAACACTAGATAAATTTTTCATATTTTTGCTAGAATTTGTTGCTAGCTTCTCACTGGTCAGTAAGTTGATCTCTAAAGGTCATATAAGTATTGTTATTGCCATAAGCCAAATGACTAGGACAATTATCACCATCATCTTAGTGGTGAAATATAACAATTGTCATAAGATCCAGAAAAGCGCTATAAAATACAAAACGTTTTTCAGTTGTGACGGATTTCAGAAACTTATTGAGGCAGTATTGTAAGTTCATTCATAAGTCATCGCACAAATTTATGTCATAGAGAATCTTGACAAAAACGTACAGTTTTACGCGATTTAAACTTAAAACTAAAAAAAAATGGAGGTGTGGGTACCACACGACTTTCATTTACTAATTTGAGATGTTTTTTGGGTTAACTGAAAAAATGATAAAAACATAATTTATGTAAAATTTATTTTTACACACTTTTGTACCCTGGGCTGTAGAGAGGACACAGACACACAGACACACAGACACCACTTCGAAATCAACTTTTTCTGAATGAGGGAGGTCGAAATCGGATATTTCCGCAAAAATCTCGATTTTGAAATTTGTGCGATTACAATACTTTAATTTACTTTGTAAATAAAAGTAAAAGTTCTAGTTTGAGTATCTTGTAAGTAATATTAAGCACAAAATCCTCACTTAAAACCCTCAGACATCTGATTTTGTTAACATATTCCCACCTCCTACACCTACCCCCAGAAGAGGAGGAAGGGGGTCAACTTATACATCTTAAATAAGTACAACAATTTTTACATGAAACACATTTTTATATTAATCGTAGGTAAATGCAGAAATTTTTTTTCACAATATATGATTATCTTGCGATTTTAGCTCCGCCTACAATGATATATTTCTGGTAAAACTTATGTATTCTTTTTCGCACAAATCTACCATAAAAAGTAGATGTTTTAGTTTTGAAATTCAAAGTTTCCCCCCTTTAGGTTTTAATTGCAGATTTCGATTTTGAGAAAAAAAATACATGTTCTCACAGAAAAAACAAATATTTCGATAATTTTTTTTTCGAATTTTCAGCGCCATTTACAATATTACAAAAAAAAAGTTTTACGTAAAAGTTATGTATTTTTATCCATAAAATCTAAATTTGTAATAAAAAATGAAGCTTTCTGTTAGGATTTCCCCTTCGGGCTTCGGAGGTCTCTTTTTCGGGGTACTTTTCTGTTAAAATTAAAATGGGACACCCTGTATACCTATCAAATTAGGGTAAACAGAATCAGAGGTTATCTACCTGCTTTATTGCTGTAATATTTCTATTGTAAATAAAGGTAACATTGTAAAATCATCGTAGGTGACGCTGTAATTGCAGAAAAAAACAAATCTTGCGATAATTTCTCCCTGCGATTGCAGCGCCAACTAAAAAAATTAATAAAAGAATTTTAGTTACATGTATTTTTTACCGTAGAATCCGAATCTGCAATAAAAATTTTAGTTGCTATTGAAGAGTTTAGAGTTGCCCTCTCCCTTTCATCACATATTGTACATTGCACCGTTCCCTAATAGTGCTGATGGTAGGTTGATCTCTAATATTTACTCGTTGTATGGATATTAGGATTTTAATTTCTGCTATTCTCATCTTTTGTTTTTGTTTTGTTTTGGCTCTGGTTTTGGTTGCAAAGACATCCTGCTATTTTTGACAATTTATTTGTTTATGTTACAACTTCAGTCCCGGTGTTTCTTAATCTGCTTATTTTAGAGAATATAGATTGGATTTTAGAACTTTAATATTTTTGTTGCCTTCAATAGTTGGAAGAATTTTTTAGTCATACTTTTTGTTATAACTGCTATCTTGTCTTTATTACTATTCTGTGGTGTTATTTGTGGTTTTAGTCCTTTATCGAGTTTTTCTGATATTTTTTATGATCAAGTAACAAAGCGTCCGGTGTTGAAAATTTGTTCTTTGCTTTTTCCAGTCTTGTATTTTTTTTGGTAATTGCCATGGCCAATCTGTGATAACTTCCAGTATTGAATTTGTTTAATACAGATACGTCTTTGCTTATGTTTTTCCGCTACATAGTATGTAATCGTTTCGTTCTTTGATTGGCCCTCTGGATGTCGGCAGGTCTACCAGGTTTTACTAAAACTAGTTTAGGGATACTTAAAATTTCGTTTTGTGATGCACATGTTCTACTTAAGTGACTTTTAAAGTAGTTACCTAAAAGCTAATGCAAATATAGCTTAAAAGCCCCTAATATACTGAAGACTACTTAATCCAAGAAATTTCATCGAGTGATGCAAAACCTTAAAAAATTAAAAGCCAGAAGTACCTGCCTTTGTTAGGGATTGTTTTCATATTTTTACAGGCAATTTTTTTTACTGCCAAGCATGCATCGATAGGACCTAGTTTCCGAATGATAAATCCAATACTTTAACACTGAACCGCTAGACAACTTTATTTTTTAGCTTCAAATTTTTAACGTATTTCAACTCTTTGAAGTGGACATTTTTTAATAACTACGTGGAAGACCCCTATACATCTTGATTACTCGTCTGTTACTTTAATTACCAGCATTTAATAATGACTAATGATTCAATATTATTTTATTACATAAATAATGTAATTATTATTTAAAGCATACCATGTAAATGATCGAACACTCTGCATAATATTTCTTAGAAGTCTGGTGTTATTTAATATTGTTGTAAATTTCTAAAATATTGATTTATATTTATAACTTAAATTTTTAATTATAAACAAAGACGAAAGAAAAAAATATTTTAAAAACATCTCTTGATAAGTACTGAAGACTAACAACCTTGTCAAATGAAACTTTAATTAAAGCTAAAATAAATATCATTCGATGTTTCAAGTTTCAAGTGTTAAGATTTTACCTAAATTAAAAGCCATTTATATTTAAAAAGCTTTTAGGAAATCCTAAACTTATAGTACAAAAAAATGTCATGAAAATATCAGGAGGAAAAAATTTACATTACACCTACATAAAATCGTGTGGGAATTATGAATTAAAAGAAAATTAAAAAAAAATCTACTTCTAAGTGTTTTTAACTCATAAGCCGGACTTTATTATTAAGCCATAAAAATTCACAAAAATTGAAAAAGGAAAATTTTAACCTTAATGAAAAAAATTATATAAAATTAAAACCTGAAAATTTAAAAAATAAAATTTAAATTTAGCATTTTCTTACTTTTGGGTTTAGGTCGTGTATTTTTATTGGTTGTTGCCAACGTTTCGCTCGCCATTGCAAGGAGTATTTTTAGGGCGGCAAAGTCTGATGACTATACATCCACTCAAGTCGCGAAAACCTAAATTCTAAATTAAATTTAGCATTTGATAAATAAATATTTCAATTAATTTTTTTACCACTTCTAATAGTGATTATAGTAGGTACATTACACATACTTTAGAAAATTTTATAATTAAAAACATTTCTATTTGATGCTACAGTATAATTATTAACAATTTAATTATTTTATACTTTATTGGTACCCTTTGTGAGAGCGGTACATGAACATCAAGGTACCGGTTAACGATAAGTGAATTTAATGATGTATTTTATTCAAGTACCAAAAAGATTAGAGGCGCAAACAAAGCAGGAAAATCTAAGGCGTAACTCCAAAGTGACGAGTAAGGTTCTATACAAGGAGCAAAACTTCGAATCTCGAGTTGGAACGTGGGTCGGCCCAATGGCCGGACACAGCGCAGAATTGAGAGAAGCACCATATAGAAAATGGATTAACATATGTTGCATTCGGAAAACAAAGTGGAGTGGGTCTAAATCATAGAAAATTATAATAATAATAATAGGAATAAGAACATTGAGAATAGCAAAAAACTCACCTATCATAAAACAAAGCACAGAACGGAGTGGGAATCGCAGTAGATATCAATCTTCAATACCGGATTATTAAAGCCAATAGAATTAGTAACCGTCTGATGTCAGTGAAATTTTAATTGTATGAATATCGTATGTTCCTATGCCCTACAGTTCGGATGCCGAACCACTAAAAAGCACGCATTTTGAAACGAAGTGGCTGATTTGATGTAAACAATACCAATCGTGGAGTCAAAATACAAATGCGGAGACTTAAGCGGTGATGCCGGACACACATACAGCAACTACCAAAGAGTTTATGGCAACCAGGCATTTGGCACTATCATCTAGAAGGAAAAACTATTCTGCTATTTGCGTCCGCGCATGATCTAGTCATTGTTAACACATTTTTTTCAAACATCCTGAACATCTCCTCACATAAAGGAGGAATGCACATAAATTAATTACTTTCTTACAGATCGAGCTAAACTTAATACCTTCAAGAATTTACTATACAGAGAACGCTGAAGGTAAAAAAAAGAATAATCAAAGTACGCTGTCAGAATCTAGATCTAGAATGAGATGAAGGACAGGAAGTCTGCGAACAACTCGCAAACTACCTACGAACAGTGGTACTACAACGAAAGGAAACCGCAAACTAAACTTGGACAAACTTCAAAACTTGCTGCCACCAGAAAGCCGAACAATACCTGGACGTCTTAAAAGACGCTATTATTGATAACAAACAACACAAAGGCGGCAAACAGATGTAAAAGAGAAAATCGATAAAATGACGACCACGCAGCATATGGGGAAATAAAGAAAATATTAAAACAAGCAGCCGTACAAGCAAATGCTAGATCGGCGAACAAACTAGAACCATGCGATTTTGAAAATCGCAAAGCAAAGGCACAATAACAGCCGCGATATAATGGCCATAAAGTACATAATAAGTGAGGAAGGTCAATTAACAATAACAAATGAAGACATCAAAATATGATGAAAGTTCTTCTCCAAACTAATGAATGAATCCTATTCCAAAGAAGACCTAAGCGAACCATATGCCGCTGAAAGACCAATCCCAAACATCACCTACGAAGAAATGGAAGAAGCAGTAAAAAGAATGGCCAACAACAAAGCTGTATAACTAAATAATATCCCTGCAGATAAAAAGGTGTATGAGCTATATGTATTCCTAAGGGATTTATTCAATAATAAACTTAAAGAGAGGGTACGTAATGAGTGGGAAGAGAGGGACGTGATACCATTCTATAAAACTAATTGTGACGTAAGATGCTGTAAAAATTTTATAGCTATAAAAGATATTCCACACACATTTAAAATATGGGAACGAATAATTATCAAAAGAGTGCTGCACCTCACAGAAGTAACCAACCATATGGACTTATAGCGGGAAATTTAATAATACACACGCAGTAAAAATACCATTGGAGAATAAAACAGACCTTCACCTGATATTTATTGACGTAGAGAAAGCTTTCGACCGAGTTATAGGAAAATTTATCTGGCACACGCTGAGGCTCAGAAAGTACCTGAAAATTACCCCAATATAAGAACAGATATATACCATAAAATAACAACCAATGTACAAATCTCGGCAAGCAACGAGGATCTAGAACTAACTTCTTAACATTTCATCCACCACAAAGGATTTTGGATGGAAACTCTAGAAAGAAAAAGGTATATGAGCAACAAGAGAATTAAGAAAAGCTACAGAGATGTCCGGTAAAATTGTTTGAATTTTATTTATCTAAATTTCCAGAAAGTGTTAAAAATATAAATAATGTGATTTATTTGTTGCACGAACGCTGTTGTGCGTTGTGCACCTAATGATCCTGTATGGTATACAAAAATGTCTTTGGAAAGAATGGCTTCAGAAAAAATGTGTCTCAGAGCATGATGTGGGAGTCGAAGTTCATCAGGGTTTAGTAATACGCTACTTTTTAACCTATTCGTGACGTACCCAATAGCTGAAATACAACTCACCACCCTGGAAAATCCTGTATGTGGATGAAATCGTTTTCATTAGTAAAGATCCGCAGGACAAATAACAAATTCTTGAATAGTGGACAAGAGAATTAGAAAAATCGAGACTAAAAGAGTTAACTGATGCTGTATTTCAGTGAAGCCAATAACCACACAACTATGCAGATACAGGACTCCGCACTTAGCAAAGAAAATTTTTTAAAGTATCTAGGCTCTATGGTATGCAACGATGGAACAATAGATACACACAATACATAACGCATAAACACTGTGAGGTTGAAGTAAAGAGAGCTGACTGGGGTACTCGGCGATAACGGATGTCAATTCACATGAAACGAAGGGTGAACAAGGCAGTAATATGCCCGTCTATGACTTATGAGGTCGAATGGGCCCGCACTAAAGAAACAAAAAACAGAGAAGCTACTCTCTGTCTAAATAATTATGTTAAGATGGGCGTCACAACTAAAAACCACATAAGAAACAACCACGTACCTGGAAGTTTTAAAATAACTCCATCTCTGAGAAAATAGAAGAAAGCCAACTTAGATGGTATGGCCATATCATGTGGAGGCCGCCAGAACACGTGACCAGAAAAATACTACAAATAAGCGAGAGGACCAAAGGCCCTGGTCAAGTCTTTTTTTTCTGCTTAAATCTTTTTATGCTCGCAAAATAAAGTGGTGAATTGGTTTGCGATCATAATTCGTTTAAAAACGTTTTAGTAATCTAAAGAACTCGCCAATCAATTTTGTTACTAATTACAAAAATATTCACACAAAATGAAAAGGTTAATATCGAATGCGCAAAACTGGTATCAAAAATTCAAAAATAATCAAATAGACCTTCGGGAGGTACAATGTACCGAAAAATCTTCCATTGCTGACCAAGACTACTTTAAAAGAGAATTATTGGAACGCTACAGTGCACAGCAATTATCACAGGAGTTTGACCTTTCGCGCTGGACTATTGGACGCCATATTTACAGGTTGGGAAAGATAACGCAAGTGCCACGAATTAGCTGCATAATATGTAAACAACTATTGTTAGTGGAATTCTGCAATCAACATTTTGCCCATCCCGAGGACCATAGATTTCAAACGAGTTACGAAAAGTGATCTATTTACGTAATAAGCCATTGTCAATCTGCAGAACCGGTTACCAAGCGCAAAACCTTTAAAGTGAAGATCACACTCCATGTTTGATTGAACTAAGAATTCTAGACAGAAAGAAAACTTTGAGACATACTGCGTTAAGTTGAATTAAATGTACGCAGTTTTAGGAAAGAGAGAAAATTAACAAAAATGAAGTGGTGGCTTCATCAAGATAAGTCTTATACTACCTTAAGAATCCTTCAGAAACTAAAAGAGTTTTATGGGATGGAATTGCTACCACTTCCGACGTCCCGAATCTAAATATCACTTTTTAGGTCAATGGCACAGTTGCATCCCGGGCATCCCGTGACTTTCTTCTTTGCCCCTAAACCAGCGGAATGAAACAGCTGAATAATTAAAACCTTTATCAGACAATTGCAGAGAACGATTATTTAAATATTAATTATTTTTGTGTGGAGCAGAGTAGCCGAGCGGTAAAACGCAGTACTGGCATGCAGAAGAACCCGAATTCAAATCTGGCGCAATTTATAACTCAAGATTTAAATTGTTTCTGCTCCCGAGCGTTTGGGAAGTTACTTTAAAAGCCGTTGGTCCCATTTTTAATGTAACACCACCCTTGTTACTCACATGTAAAAATTAGGATGAATGAAGACTTCCTCTTCTACACCCAAAAGCAAGAACCGTCGCTCATAAAGGGGTTTATAGATACATTATCTTTGGATTTTTTATTTCGTTAAATTAAATATAGTTCACAAAAAATCAAAATAACACGTTTTCTCCTTTCTATTACCTTATCAAAATTGTGCATAATGCTTGAATTGAAAATGAAAGCAGATCTTAGAATTCTGACAAGCAGCGAGGTATCCAAATACCTTTAAAAAACATATCAGGGGATAGTGTACAAGGGTTTTAGACTATGTGCACTGAACTCCTTATTAGGCCCGCTTCCACTACCTTTATAACTATAACCATAGACTTGAATTATCGCTAAAAAAATAAATATTTACCCACTGACAATAGTTTTCTACCAGAAAGTGTTCTTTATATGTTTTAAAAGTAACTTTAATGATAAAAAAATATATCCTTCTACAAAAGCAGCTCTTCTTTTACCACCTTAATTATAATCTTATTAAAATTAAATTAATAACTTCTAGTTGATAAGTGTATGTAAAGGACTGAGCCACTTTAATAATTTATTTTAATTAAAAACAAGAGTACTTTATAAACGTTGTGTAAATTTTAAAATAATATTCCTATTTGTGATAATAATTTAAATAAATATTACTTTATAAAATTTTGTTTAAAATTTCTGAGAACTTAATTGTTTTAATGCAATTAATTTTGGGTTTATGCAATTTTAAGCCTAAGTAATCATTTCACTCAAGAACCTTTAAAATTATGCATTAAATTTTCTTGTCAAGTTATACGGTGATTAAATTTAACGTAAATTACTTGTCAAAGTTACACATTTTAGAAACAGTTTGCTAAAACACAATTTAACAGATAAATTATTATCATAATTTTGTCACCCAAGTTTCAGCACGTATTTTACACAATAGTTTAAGTGAATATTACATTTTAATTAGCAGAAATAAATTTAAATTTACAAGTGGAAACTAGACTGTATACATATGCCAGAAATTAAAATACATATAAAGGGTAGGTACACTTTTTGTAAATAAATTAGAAACTATAGTACCTAGGGCAAAAGTAAATTAAAAACTTTATATTTTCTTATAAATTGATTACCAATTTGTAAATGCTCATAATCATAAGATGACTGCCATCTAACACAGAAAAGAAGCATTAAATAAATAAAAAATAAAAAAATAAAAAAGGATTAAATTCAGACCATTATGATCATTACCACACTTTCCTACCCAAATTTATTAACAAAAATTGTTTTAATATAATTTTTACATTTTTCATAAATGTTTATAAAATGCTTGTTTTAAAACTCACTTCTGATTGCTTGCTTGCCTAAGCTGTACGGACATGTTTTGGTCCCTTAAATGGTGAGGCACTTGTGCACTGAAATCAAGACAATCAGGTATCGCAAATCGTGATAAAGTGAAATTTTAATATAACAAGTGTAGGGAAGCAAATGCGTAAATGCCATATACCACCATCTCACCTGCACAGGTAACAGAGAAAAATCAAAGAGTAGAAGACACATCGCAATGGTTGATCGCAACGAAAGAAACAACATTTAGATAGTCGCGGAAAGCTAAGTTATTAGAGATAAATACCACTTGCGCAATGTAAAATAAATTCAAATTCAAAGCCAATTGTATTATAAAATATTAATTTTAAACTCAAAGTCATAAATAAACCGAGGGTAGGTAGACCCTTTCAACAGAGAGAACCTATACTGGCGTCAAGAAGTTAATATACGAGTCGAAGGAGATACGTTAGAAAAGGTAGCAATACGTTGCGGGGTTAGACAGGATTTTGTATTAGCGCCATTGCTCTTCAACATGTACTCAAAAGTATCTTTAACGTAGATCTCTTTGAATTGGAAAAAGGTATCTTAGTCAACGGTGAGAGGTTGAACCACATTAGGTATGCGGACGACAAGGTCATATTTGCAAATTCCATTAATGCGTACCACAACTGCTAGACAAAATCACCCCAATAAGCGAAAAATACGACCTTTAGCTCAATGCGAAAAAAAAAGTTCATGGTAATAACCAAACGACTAAAGGAACTAGTAACATGTTTTTAAAAAATTCAATCGTGGAAAAAGTTGACAAGTATACTACCTGAGCACCATCGTAAATTAAAGTTGGGATCACTCGATGGAAAATAAAATTCGCATTGGCAAAGCAAGGACAGCCTTCACTAAAATCGCACCAATGTTGAGGAACCATGATCTTAATATGAAGTTTAAGACTGGTCAGTTGTTATGTCCTCTCTATCTTGTTGTATGGTGTAGAATCATGGACTCTTACTGAAGCCGTCTGCAAATTGAAGAATTCGAGATGTGGGTATACCGTACACTACTTAAGATCTCGTGGAAAGACCATTTTACGAATGTGAAAGTAATCTAGAGAATTATAAAAACGTCATATTTTCTTTCAACGATTCAAAAAAGAAAACTTGAATACTTCGAGCACGTCATGCGTCATCCAGAGAAATACCCAATCCAACAATTAATTCTACAAGGCAAGATGGAAGGTCAAAGAGGGATAGGGCGAAGACGAATAGCATGGCTAAAGAACTTAGGAACATGGTACAACACAACAACCAACTGTTCAGAGTAGCAGACAATAAAGTAAAAATTGCAATGTGGATTGACAATATCCGGTAATGGATAGGCACGAAAAGAAGAAGAAGAAGAACAGAGTATAAATAGTAGAATATATAAAATAATAAAAAAATTACCAAAAGAACTTAAAAAGACGAAAAATAAATAAAATCCAAGAATTGCAAAATTGTATACCGCCCGTCATAAATAAGCCCTTAAGTATTTTAAGCAAAATCTTTTGTTTGGTTTCCAAATACTTGTTGTTCTATTTCCAAAGAAAGTAGAATTCTTTAAAGAAGATAATATAAGTGACAAATAAATGAAAAGTTATCGGTAGTTAATAAAAAATTAGTGTAAGTTGTAAAATTATTGGTGAAAAGTGCATTATATTCCAGTGCAAGTGTGTTGTAGTGAAATTGTACAAAAACTAATATATTCAGCAGTAATTGTTAATCGCAATAAAATAACAGCGATAAGTGTAATATATTTCAGTGTAGTGCTTTGTGTAAGAACAATGCATATACACGAAAGAATAATATGGAGCAACAAAGACATGACATCTGATATTTAGATTTGCAGAACATAAGAGAGATCATCATGACAGTGTAATTAACGCAACCCTGAGGAAAAAATGGAGCACGAAACAAAAAACTAAATCTTTACCTGACAAAGTTGACAGTTGGTAGTATGTCTTTGTAATTTGCTTTCATTTCACTACAGTTTATTTTAAATTAGTTATTCTGCGTGGCAGGTTTTTAGTATTATAGTATCATTGTGATGTAAAACATTGTCTGTGAAAAAAAAAATTTCTCTATATTTGTGTTTATGTAATGGTAATCTCAGAGAGTATTTGAGAACTTGCGCGAACTTTTTGACTTGTGTTAAAATTAGTACTTTTCAGCATCAATAAACTTTATCTTATATTTTGTTGAAATGTATGTTGGCAATAATTCCGACATCCGTCACTTTTGACAGTTATATACCCATATTTTAATAATTGTCAGCAGATTGTCTCTGCTTCTTGATGGGAATAATTTCCGAGGTTAGGGAACAAAAAATTTTAACAGAAGCAAATATCCTCCTTTAAAGCCTTAAATTTTTGTTCAATACATTATGCCTTTGATGTTTATTTTTAAAAATATTTCACTTATTGAGGTTAAATGCCACACCCTGTATTTTTAATAAATTTATATGCAATTGCTAGACGTCATTCGACTTTTGCGGAAAGTGCCAAATTTTTTTATTGTATTTGCAAAAAGTTTCTGTATCCATTTTTATTGCAGCCTGCAGCTATAAAAAGTTTAAAATTTAATTTTCATTTTTTTATACAGGTAATTTTGTATGCATCTAAAACGTTGAGGGCAATTAATTAATAATGGTGATTGGGTGAAGTGTACAAAGTACATGTGTAAATAGACTTATGTATAGTATGACTTCTAGGTGAATTAATTAATGGGTGGTTGCACGGCAGATGAACTGTGTGTTTACGTTGGCCGCTAAAGGTGAGTTGTTAGCTCAGCACGTGTGTAAACAGACACATGGCGTAACAGTCTAGACGACACGACGCTGTGATTGTCTATTCTTATATCTACCTCTCTCTTATCTTCAACCACCTGAGCAATAATTAGTGCCCAATAATCTGATCAATTCCATTTATTGCCAATGACGACGGATTAACGTTCTAGAATAATCAAGTTATGTATCTACATTGTGATACACGGATTAAAATACATATGCCAGACGGTTCTTCCACAAGCCAAAATAATTATTTTTGTACTTTGATTACATCAATTGCACTTGTATTTTGTGTAAGTAAAATAACATAAAACCATTGCATTTTTTATATAATTTGCGTCAAGTATTCTTAACTTTTAATGCAGATTCATATTTAATTATAATTATCATAAAACAAGATTTTAAAATGCGAATAAGTGGTGGCATTATATACAGGGGAAGTCGAGATGAAAGTCTAAACTCCGGGAGCTTTTTATTTTTTAAAACAACGCACTTTGTAAACGAGGCAGAAAAAAGTGTCAAGTTTAGAGTATTTATAGGTAATATATGTTTGCATTGTAAATGGAAAATGTTCTGTTATTTAGGCAGCAGCGTTGGCTCTTTTAAAAAATTATGTCTTTAAAGAAAAGAAAAGGGTAACTGTTTATAACGAAGGCATGTCATTGAATCGATAA
>JARJDX010034775.1:0-16800 GCA_030264735.1 Gymnusa sp. GC000175
AGGCCCCCCCACCCTTCAGTACTTTTAGTATATTGTTAAGGATACTTTTCCTACAGCTGTGCCAAAATTGGCTTCTACATGAATTATTTCCGCTAATTATCCTTCGTTGCCTGGACTATAACCTGAGCCGGCCTAACTGCCATTCCGCTCTTTGGGGCATATGGTAGCGAATGCTGCTCACTTGCAGAGTATTTGCATGGCTCTTTCTTGTACCATTTCACACATACTTTAAGTACTGGTGTCTACTTTGGTAAGCTTATAAAGTTGACACTTTACTAGGCAATATCCTGTTAGAATACCCATGGCTAAAATTATATAAAAAAAATTTAAACTACAGTTTTCTGTAGCCACTGGGACTGGAGAAGAAAATTTAACGAATAATTCAAGTCTGCCCAACCGTTTTGTATTGTCGATCTATTTCTCCTTAAATATTGTCATCGCGATCTACCATTGAACAGAAAATGCTAACTTTTATAGTTGAGATGTAGATACTAGTAAGGATTTGATCAATGCTTAGATCTAGGCAAAGTAAATAGCCAATATCTTCGTCTTTTCTTCAAGCAATCAGGCGGCAATACTTGACAAAAAGTGACTGAAAATCATCTTGTTCGCACAAAACTTTAAAAAATCTTGTAAATATTCCCAAATTCGAGCAAATGACTGGCCTTTTTGTAATCAGCGATCCTATAGTCCTATTTTTTTAGTTTTTATCCAATAAAAAAAGTTTTTGTAGTAAAAAGTGTCAGCCTTAACGTGTTTCAAGCGGATTTCAAATTTCTAAAAACTGTTCGAAAATTTAGCACGTACTTTTTTAAAATCCAGTTTTGAAAATGAAATAGTTCAACAAATATTTAAAACCAAAAACAAATATCTAGAAGAAATTACAATTATGTATTAAAAGTTTCTGCATGTGAACCTGTGAACTATAAAGTATAAAGCCATCGCCAGTATAAATTCAGGCATATAAATTATACGTAATCCCAGGATGTTGCTGGGTGATATTTTAAATAACATAACCTTAACATATAAAAAAGTTTTTTTTTAATTATAAAATTTCCTAATTTATTTTATTATCTTCATTGGTTGTTGACGCAAAATATTTGTTTTATTTTAGTCTAATGGTAAATCATGAATTAGATAACCAACTTTAGTACATATGTATTTCCTAATTTATTTAATTACCACCACTCATTATGATAACGATAACACTAAACATTTATGGCAATAAAAATTACATTTTTTTAAAAACATAATGACCAATGACTAAGGTAAATGGAGTTATTAAGGAATTGCAAAACGGAGTTTTTTTTAATCAATTGGTTCATTTAATAATATATAATTGTTAAATGAAAAAATGCAACTTTAGAAGTTCAGTATATAGAACGCAGACATCACACATGTGCTAAAAATTAAGTAAAATTAAATAAAAATAACATTTATCTCAAGGTATTTATTTACTTTTACATCTTATGTAATTAACTGTTGTAATTTTTCCTGTAATGCTTGACAAGTTGAAACATAATTCTCTAGGTAGATTAAGTCATTTATTGTTATTTTTTCAAGATATCTATTTCAAGGAAGAACTCGGGAGTTGATGACAGTGTAAAAGAATAACATTAAGAGATAAATAAATATTTTTAGAATGCGATATAAGCTTAATTTGTTTACATTAATTATAATATTAAACAAAAAAAGAAATGTAAATAAGATAAATTATTGCAACTTGAGATAACTAATGAATAGAGCCGTTAGAAAAAAAAATAATTAAGGTCGCAATTTTCAAATTGTATTGTCTTTAAAGAGCCGACACTTTTTATGCAAGAAATTTGAATTAGAATAATGAAGTCACGAAAGGACCAATGCGGATACAACAAGGTTAAATTTTAATTAATTGATAAGGAACGTTCCGCACTTGTATAGGCCTTGAATATCTATTGCACAGGAAGTATTTACAAAAAAAATGAAGATTATTATCGTTAGAGTACTGCAATTTTATTTATTTTTAGACGTCGAATTTATTTTGCAAAATTTTTAAAAAGTGATAATAAGATTTGGGCATTTCGTGCGTTCTTGACCAAAATTAGTGAACCCAAAAACAAATCGAGTATGCGTTTATTATTAATGAATTAATTACGTTATATATGTCCTATAAAATGATTCTTAAATCCTCACATCAGGTACAAAAAAACTATTTACAAAGCATGAAATTACTTTAACTAGTATACCGGTATATAACGTGTACTCGCTTTAACTTTGGGTGTCGTAGTTTCAATTTTATGGATCTTGGAACAACCATACTTTTGTGGATAAAAGGATTAGCTTCTACAGAAGCCTTCTTAGATCTGTGACACTTTATCAGGGACGCCACGAGGAGACTCTTTCTTGGAAAGGTAAAGCAAGTGCAACAAAATGGTGAAACTAAGCGTATAATGAAGAGTAGGACCAGCGTTTCCATTTTCATTTCACTGTAATTCCGAACCCACGCTGTATCCTCTGTGCTATTACACGGTCTTGAAGGATGGACTATGAACAAATAAACTACAAAGAGGTTGAAATCGTTTGAGCTCCTGGACGCATGGCGTACACACCAATAAGTTTTGGATAGAATGAAGAAAGAATAGGAGGTTTTATTTCCTATCAAGAAAAGAAAGTTAAAGTTTTTCGGTCATATCTTACGTAATGTTAAATATGGGATTCTGCAGGGAAAATTTATTGAACGACGAAGGATTTCTTGACTGTGCAATCTACAGGAATGATTTGGGCTTTTATCAGTATAATTATTTCGCACAGTTTTAAAAAAAATTAAGAATGGCAATTTTCATCAGCAACCTCTGAGGGAGAAGTTGATACCAAGAAGAAGAAGAAGGGTCCAAAGAAATATCACTTTAGTAAATTGTTGCTGGTTAGATAAACTAGGAAGTTAAGATTATGCGTGAGACAAAAAGGACCTACGTTAGCAGTAAGTACTGTATATTGTGTATATAGAAAATTGAATAGAAATCAATGAAGGGATGTGTAAGCAAACCAAATAATGAGAAGGTGGAGCATGAAATAAAATGACAAGAAGTTTTTGTATTCCAAATAGTGCGAAATTTGCATGATGTGGCCTTTTGTTTTAATAACCTACAATTATTATTGTTGCAGAAGAAATTGCAGACAAGCGATACGCCCTTTGGCGGTGTGAATCACTCTAATTGATGTGACATATAACCTTATTAAGTCTCATACTATGTACAGGATGTTTGTAATATATTGTAAGTGAAAATGTCGTGGGTTAAAGGTTGCATAAACTTTTTCCAAAATAGTTTTATCATATACAAGAATAGACTTTCAAGAATAATAATATTAAATAGATCCAATTGGTGTTAAACAGGTTTTTGTTTTGTTAAGTTTTTAATTATTTATTAATATGAACACAATACAACAAAGTGTGCAACGAACACAGTGAGTGACAGGTACTCTTTCGTGCAGTTCAGTTTTCACCACCAGATAGCGTATCATATTTTGTTAGTTCTCAATAATTCTTGTTAAAATCGGTAAACTGGAAGTGGAACTTAACTCGTATTATTTTTTTAATATATTGTATCTATTTCCTAGACCAGAGAATTGATATTTTAAAAAAGTATGTAAAAATGCACAAATGAAGTTGCTGTTAATCAAAATAGGAACAACTCTTATTTAAGACAGTATTTATTGGGTGAAGTTTTTTTTCGCATACGGGAAACATTTCATTTTATGTTAGGCGATTAAGTATAGCACATTTTTAATGTTGAAATAAGAAAAGTGTTAAAAGCTCAAAAAACGGTTCTTTTCATCTACAAAGAAGACGAGTCTGAAGAATGGGAGATGATAAGTGGCCAAAAAGGGACAGTATGGTACAGCATCCTAGACATTATTCGATTGCTTTGCTTAAGATCGCGAGTTCAAACCCCACAACAATACAAAAAAATTTGCAACTTAAAACAGTATCTCAACGCCATACCAGCGAGGGGCTAACACCTTCTCTGTTTGGGAGTAGCTGATAAATCATGTGGTGTTCGAAATTCACGTAAAATTGTAGGTCCTCAAATAGTGGCGTAATAAAGACCAAGAGAAGTTTACAAAGCAAATTTACTGTTAAACACCTCCTGATGGAAGAAAAATAGTAAAATCCCCTAGGTACCTAAGCTGTGTAAGAAAGTAACGAGAAAAGCAGATTACTGGAAGATGAAAATGACTTTGATGGGAAGGGCTGGCGATTAGGTTAGCGATTCCCAACCTTTATAAGTAATAATCAAAAATTTTGAAAATAATTTACTTCACGACACAATGAAATGTACGAGATAAACGACAATAATATTTTTTACATAAGCTGTGGAAGAAAGGTACGAGAAAAGCAGATGACTGGAAGATGAAAATGACTTTGATGGGAAGGGCTGGCGATTAGGTCAGCGGTTCCCAACCTTTTTAAGTAATGATCAAAAATTTTGAAAATATTTTCCTTCGCGATACAATGTAATAAAACGATAAAAATAAAATATACGAGATAAACGACAATAATATTTTTTCAACATGGTTACTCAATATTAGCTCTTGAAACTTAATATTGTCATCGCCAAATTCCATGATGATCATATGGATTTCTAATTTAATTTTATGTTGTAAATCATTTATATCCAACATGTATGTATTAAGTTACTTGGTTAAATGTTCCTAAAATGTTAATTTCTGATAAACAAGGTTGCTTCAGAAGTGTCTTTCAAATCAGGGTTGCCAGACGTCCCTATTTGAGCGGGACTTTCCCGAAATCGACAAAAAAATCTCGAGTCCCGAGTTGTTTCTGAAAATCTCGATTTAACAATTTGAAGATGCACAAAAATTGATGTATATAAAGACGCTGGTTTAATTTTTATACAGCGCGCATTATTAACACCATAAAGTTAGTCGGTAAATCTAGTGTATAGGCGGCTAGCGCACTCGCAGATGGCGTAGTAAAATGGAGGTTATATTATTTTTGTTTTGATACGTCAAAGAAGTATAACTTCTTACGTACGTACATAAGTACACACACATACGTTTTTTTATTGTTCGTGTGTGTCCCGATCTGTAATATATTACTGTGTGAAAATCCCGATCTGTGATTTTGGAAATCTGGCAACCCTGCTTGCAATACTAAATTTAGCATCAGAATTGACATTTTTTCTTTTCACATTTATTTTCTTATTCAATGAAGAAATTTACCTAATCAAAATTACTTACGTCTGCAATCCATCAAAAATTGCACGCGACCCAAAGTTTGGGACCACTAGTTTAGGACAGGGGTGTCCAAACTTTTTGCCGAGAGGGCCAGATTGGGATTTAAATCCATTTGCGGAGGGCCATGTAAATATGTGAATTAAAAAATCTCATTGTGACTTTAGTAGCATTGTATTTTATTTTTTACAGTAAATTACAGATACATCAATGCTAAACAAAATGGCTAAATTATACTTAATTAGAAAATTATTTCATGCAACTTTTAATGGGAATGATGGAACTGTGTTTTTTTCCTAAAGAATTTCTTGTTGAGATCAAAATCCTCAGGACCTGTTTTATCAAATATGTTTTTCACATTTTTTCAATTTCAATATACAGTTGAACTTCCATAAATCGAACTTCTATAAGTTTTTTCAAATTTTTTGCATCAAGATTGCATTTTGTAGTTACAGTCGAACTTGCCTAAGTCATATTATCAGTTCACGAAATAAAATCGGGATATAGAAAATTCGAGTTACAGAATTAACTTCAAAATGCGATTTTAATACAAAATTTGCGAAAAAAAATCGAGGCATAGAAAAATTTGACTTAGAGAGAAATTTGAGTTATGGAATTTCGACTGTATTTCTGTAGCCTGAATTTTCTATATCTCGAATTTTTTTGTAAACTATGATTATTCGACTTAGGGAAGTTCGACTGTATATTTTAAAGTCAAACGGATTCGCGCCATAAAATCAGTATTTTTCAAAATTGTTCGCGAGCCTTATAAATCACTTGCCGGCCTGTTCTGATCCGCGGGCCGTAGTTTGGACACCTCTGGTTTATTAGTTCACTATAAATAAAATAAATTTTGAAAATAGAGGCGAATTATTTAAGATTCAAAATGTCTTCAACCAATGGAAATATACCATTTATTAAAATTGCTATAAAACTATTAGTTCACCAATAAATAAATAACATTTTTAAAATAGAGGCGACAAAAATAAAATATAAAATACCTTCAACCAATAGAAATAAACTATTTAATAAAATTTCTTTCACCAATAAATAAAATGCATTTTTAAAATAGAGGCAAATTAGATAAAATTTAAAATATCTTCAACCAATAGAAATAAACTATTTATTAAAATTTCGTTCACCAATGAATAAAATGAATTTTTAAAATTGAGGCGACAGAAATAAAATTTAAAATACCTTCAACCAATAGAAATTAACATTTATAAAAATTTCTTTAAAACCTTTAGTTCACCAATAGATAAAATAATTTTTTAAAAATAGAGGCGAATTAAATAAAATTTAAAATATCTTCAACCAATAGAAATAAACCAAATTAAAATTTCTTTAAAACTTTTAGTTCACCAATAAATAAAATACATTTTTAAAACAGAGGTAAATTAAATAAAATTTAAAATATCTTCAACCAATAGAAATATACAATTTATTTAAATTTCTTTAAAACGTTTAGTTCAGAGGTGTCCAAACTTTTTCCCGCAAGGGCCAGATTGGGATTTAAATCTATTTGCGGAGGGTCACGGGGACTTAAGCAGCTTTGCATTATATTTTTTACAGTAAATTACAGATACATCAACACCAAACAAATTGGCTAAATTATACATAATTAGAAAATTATTTCATGCAAGTTTTAATGGGAATGATGGAAATGTGTTTTTTCCTGAAGAATTTTTTTAATGTTGGGATTCAAACGAATTCGCGGGCTGGATAAAATCAATTGCTGGGCTGGGTCTGGCCCGCGGGCCCAAGTTTGGGCACCTTTAATTTATTAGATGCAATTTTTATATCGATTAATTACTTTAATATTTTGGTGTATTTCATAGTCGCCCCAAAAGTGTGTTCGTTACGACGAATTCGGCAACAAGATGCTTTTGCACGAATTAACCAAGTTCACCACGTAACATAAATATAACATAAAATATAAAAAAAAATCGAAATAGGTAGTAAATAAATATAAAATAAATTATATTCCGGTAGTCTTAGTTCGACGTCGAGGTAGTTTTTGTGTTATTTGCCGTTGTAAACGAGACGGACACCTGTACGAGTATGCAAAGTAGTCATTAGATTTATTTTTTCTATAGATCTTACACCTTTACATAAAAGTAGTAAGAACGGGTAATGACCTCGCCAATGAGACTTGATGAATAAAAATCAATATAATATATATTTACTCCTAGTGAATAAATAGGCTTAAAATCGAACGCGCTACGCTTTTGTTTTACCTTCGCGCATGTCTTGGAAATCGCGAAATTTACCATCCTGTCATCTGTCAGCTGATCGCAGTTGTTTTCAAACGGCAGCGGCGCGGTTATTTTTATACCGCGATACACTTGACCGGGTCATGTCTCATATCATATGATCCGCGTTTATTTTATTAAAAAACGTGAATATTGGTTACGATTTTGTTTTTTGTGCGCTTGTTACATCACGTATTACTATTTGGATTACCTTTGTAAAACAAAAAAGCAGCGATTTATTAAGGTTTGTTAAAATTGCGTTGTTTATTTTAGTTGCCAATTGTTTTTTGTTTTTAAAGTTTTGTTGAATTACATGACGCAAATAATACCCTAACAATCATGTTTACTATTTCATTTTACTCATTTTTATTGGCATTGATAAGTCGCTTATTATTATTTAATTAGGCTACGTGTTACGATAAAAAGCCATTTGTTATGTATGAATTTAATATGTAAATTTTCCATTTTTCTTACTTGTCGAGTAGATTTATATGTTGTTGTCAAAGTTTCGCTTATTTTGAAAATTAACTTTATATGTGTCGCCGTCTAGCGGTACATGGTATGTGGTACGCCTTCGTTGCATTTATTTAGTAATCTTATAACTTAACCTGTAAATATTTCCGGCTGCGTTGCTCTTATTGCGTTAATTCGCAATTCCAAGAAGCATTTTCAAGGCTTCGTAGTAAGTCCGATGACCGAAAAAAAGGTGAAAACTTACACTGATCGTAAAGCTGTCTGTAGGTAAAATAATTCCCGATAGCTGGAAGTATTCTCGAGCTTTCGAGTAAGTCCGATGATAACTGAGGCTTCGTAGTAAGTCCGATGACCGAAAAAAACGTGAAAACTTACACTGATCATAAAGCTTTCTGTAGGTAAAATAATTCCCGATAGCCAGAAGTATTCTCGAGCTTTCGAGTAAGTCCGATGACTGAAAGCAGACATTACATTGATTCGTAAAAACGTAGTCGCTTGTAGGTAAAATTAATTCCCAGTTGCAAAGAGCATTCTGTAGGTTTCGTAGTAAGTTTGCTGACTGAAACAAACATTACATCGATTCCTAAAAACTTATACTGATCGTAGAGCCACCCGCAAGTGAAATTATTTCCCAATTGCCAGAAGCATTCTCAAGGTTTCGGAGTAAGTCCGATGACTGAAAAAATACATTAATTAGTTAATTTGAAATTTAGTTTTGGTTTGCAAAATCTTGCAAATTAAATTACAAAATCATATTTATTTACATTATTTTACAATGTTGTATGTTTTTGCTTGGAAAACAATTTGTAACTTTTTGAGTGTCATTGAATATATTTAAATGATTTAATTTGCATTATTATCTTCATTTATTTTTTGCAACTTCGACTTATTTGCTTTTAATTTGTGTAGAAAGCAAATATTTGTTATTAGAATATGAACTAAAATTGCGATATTAACTGTGTCTGTGTGTAATTTTTTTTATTAGAAAATTGTTGATTTATTTATTATTCCAAAAAATTGTTAACAAATTTTCACGTAATTGTTGTGTATAACAGAAGAAATTTGAATATTATTTATTTCACTTGATGGTTCGTTAGCTTAATTTTTATCCCAATTGAATTACTACTTTTTAGCAACTAGATTTGTTAAAATATTTTTGAAAATATAATTATGTCTTTCTACACAGTTCATTGAAGACACAATTTTGGTTTTTTTTTTTTTGTTGATAATGTCAAGATAGTTGTTCACGTGCATTTGTTTACACGCGCTCCGTATTAAAAATGAATGAAGTATAGTTGACAAAATGACAGATATGTCATATAATTCCTATAACTGATTTATGAAACTGGAATTTTTATAGTTTTAAACTCTACAAGTATTTAATATATTAACCTTTTGTTTTGACGTGAGTGACGTGCATTTGTTTACACGCGCTCCGTATTAAAAATGAATAAAGTATAGTTGACAAAATGACAGACATGTCATATAATTCCTAAAACTGATTTATAAAATTGGAATTTTGATTGTTTCAAACTCTACAAGTATTTAATATATTAACCTTTTGTTTTGACGTGAGTTAATTAAATAGTTTTAAGACGAGGTCAGGGATAATTGCTAAATGCATAAGGCAAATTTTAATTTGGCATTTCAAAACCCACATCGAATTGTTTATAAGTTTAATCACGGTTAATTAGTGTTTCAAAAATGCGAATTGAGTTCTACGTGACGAAAAATACATAATTAAATCAAATAACTTCTAATGACAAGTAAGGACAATTTAATCGTAAAAAAACTGCTGCGTTTTCTTCCTGAATTTACGCCTGAGAATAAATTTAAATTTATTAATTTAATAGAGCCACTTCACAGTTATTTGCAAGACGCTAGAATTTTTTAATTTTTATTTTCTTCGTGTTATAAATATTTAAATATTTTTATGTGTGTGTTATTAAAATTGGGTAATTTATTAATAATTTTGTTTGTTTGTAATTAAATATTATGACCTAAAAACTATTTTAAAATTATTTTTAATTTGGTCGCGTAATACTGTATCAAATATAAATTTTAGATCTCATGGCTTTTTTCGTTCTGCGTTCATCAAGCGTGAAAAGGCCTAAAAGGCTTGTTAGGTTAGGTTGTCGCCATTTGCAGTGTAATGGCGACAACCTAACCTAACAAGCCTTTTAGGCCTTTTCACGCTTGAAACCTTTCTATCTTGAATTAGAGGCTTTGTAGATTCAAAATTTTTATTTCTTTTAATTACGTGAATTTTTACGTGTACTTTTAAAGCATATTGTTTTTACTTTTAAAATACATTAATTGGTTAACTGGTTTGCATCCGATTAAAAAAAAACACTTTAAAAACGATTTAATGTACAATTTGTTAAAATAGAACAACGAAAGAATTAAATGAAAAGCAAAAGTTTAGTGATTGTAATATACAGGATGTTTAAAAAAAATTGTTAAATATTTTTAAAACAATATTAAAAAAAGTTCTTGGTACACTTAAAAAAAACTGATGTGGTCACCACCTGACTTTATCATACAATGAGTTTTTAAAATGTAATATTTTGAAAAAATGATAACAGAAATTAATTTCTAGACACTTTAGTACTCCTATGTTTTCTTCATAAACTTGATAGTTTTTCAAATATTTGCAAAAAATCAAAAATCGCCAATTCTTGTTCAGGGGACCCTAAAAGCAGTGTTGCCAGGTGGCTTTACCCAATAATCCCCAGATGGCGTTCAGAAATCCACTAAAATTTGAAATAAATCCCCAAATTTAATGGTCTAACAAAAAATAGTATACAAATTATAAAATATATATAGTATATGTGTTTCTGAACATGTTTTTTAATAATACATTTCACTTAAAATGTTATTGAAATGTGTGGCGCCCTCTACTCATTTATGGTCTTGTGTAGATAACCGCGCAACTTCTACTTCCTAAAAAAAAATTTACCATATAAAAATAACCAACGAAAACCCCTTAAATTACCCACCAAAGCCAAAAAAAAAAAGACCCAAATTTGGGGGTAAAACCCCTAACCTGGCAACACTGCCTTAAAAGTGTATTGCCACTAAAATCTCAACTTTTGTTTTGACGATTACAATACTTTATCTATGATAAAGTAAGGATGGGCTAAATCTTCATTTTTACAACGACTTTCCTCTTTACATGACGAAGTGAATTCGAGAGAAACATTATAACATAGATCCACAGCTTCTTTATGAAGTATTTTGTCCGCGATTGCCAATATTTTCAAAAATTATTTCTTTTGTTTCCATACTCTAATCCTAACTCTCTCTATTCGTGATGTGCGTGTTGATTGATCTTCCTAAGACCAGCTCTAACTAACCATGACAAGTCGACTATCGATCTTTCTAATATTTTATTCCTTTCTTCTTCTTCTCTTCCCCTAATTCTTCTTCTCTTTCTTTAATTCTTCTTCCTCTTTTCTTGGGTTGTTGCTTATTTACTTTATCCTTTTTTCCTTCATAATGTATACTCTTCTGAAGGTACATCTAGCTTTAGGCCAAACGCTTTTGTAGAGTCATTTCTCATTAATAACGGTTCTATAGTTCAGTGGCCTACAGGGATTTCCTTGGGGTAAATACAGTATTACATTGCGCCTACAGCTTGACCAGTATACAGGGTGCGGCAAAAGTTTGGAAACGGTCAAATATCTCGAGAACTACACAACTTATCGCAAAAAGTAAAAATACGTCCAAAATGATTTTCCATACATACCATACTAAACAGTACCACCCACCACCTCCCCCAAGGGGTGGGGTAAGGGGTAACTTTAAAATCTTAAATGGAAACCTATTTTTTTATTTCAGATTCTAAGCAAAAAAATAAGAAGGTTTCGTCAAAACATTTTTTTTATTCGCGATCACAAATCGCAGACCATGTGGATTGTGAGAACATGTACCAAACATTTTCAACCAATGGAATGGCGCGAATTTAAATTGCTTTTAAGTTTCTTGCACGCAAGTGTATATGATCCATTTCACGTACATCTTGTTAAGCACAATTTACGACTTTTTATTACAACCCTAATAGGTTTCGAAAAATATTTCTAAAACTTGTGTACTATTGAACGTGATTTATGGCCTTTTTCTATTGTTCGCAAAGTCTAGCCGCGACTAGCCTAGTTACACATACCAAGTCGCAGCTGCGCCTCGTTAAGCTGTTTTCACCCCGTTTGATGTCTTCATTTTATTGAAATATGTATTTTGTACCACAGATAATTTATTTTACATTTGCTTTTTTTAAAGGGCAACCATCGTCGTCAAACTCAATAAAAACTTGGTCAATAACATTTTTATATGCGTATGCGCTTTGGGATGACAGGATGACAATAACCGAAAGTTCATAGGTCATCTCTCAAACCTCTAAAATACAGTATGGCTTACCTGGAAGATTTGTTACGTGTTTCACTAAATGCTTTTGTAGTTAATATTCTTAACATTCTTCCTGCTTAAAGTTTTTCTACATGGCATAGGCTTCCTCTCTTAAGGGATTTGATAAAAGCTCATTGGGTCTCTACAGTGCTTTTCAATTGCTATTCCCCTTTGGTCATTTGTATTACCCTATTTTTCAAATGACTTTCCCATCTGAAATATAATGTCAATGTGTCAGATATGGGAAACTCATTTGAAGAAATAGAGAAATATCATTGACAAAAGGTGAATAGCAATTGAAAAGCACTGTAAAGTCACTTGAATATCTTTTATTGACGGGGAGACCACCCAAGAAAAGATTTTAAGTCATTTCCAAGATTTACTAATTCCTTTTGTAACTGAGTACTACAGCTCACGAAAAAGAAATGTTGATCTTTTACAGTATTGGATGCCCTAATGGTACTATTTTTAATATTTTTTCTATTTAAAGTCTTTTACCATGGCCTAGTAGACTTATCATAAGGATTTTGATAAAAGCTAATGATACCGTCTATAACGAAGAAGAATGTGTGCCATGGTTTTATAGTATTGGATGCTTTTGTGGTACTATGCTTAATATTTTTTCTCTTTAAAGTCTCCACACATGGCCTAATGCGCTTATCTTAAGGGATTTAATAAATGCTAGTATTACTTTCCAAAACAGAATGTGGCTTCTTTGTGAGAAGGTTTATTGTGGATGCCAGTGTTAAACAATCCTTAACATACTTCCTGCTTGAAGTCTTTCTACATGTCATTGTCTGATTCTTAATATTGATTTGATGAAAGCTAATAATAAAGGTTCTCCATATATCCACTTCAATTTCTTTACAGAATGAAAGCAATACTTGACGAAGGATCTTCTAAAAAGATGACATTCGCAGAAGAAGTTGTCCTTTTTGTTTCATGTTATTTCATTTTTTATTTTTGTGTCTTGTGTTGAGGATGTATGTATGGGCCCGTTTTTGAGCGAGAGCTCTCGCTTTCGGGTGTAGACAGAGTCTACTTTTAGCCTTATTTTTACGTCTTTCATGTGAGTAGCAGGGCAGGTGTTACGTCACAGACGGGACCAACGGCTCTTAAGGTGACTTCCGATTTCCGAACCACCCGAGAGCAGAGAGAAATTTTATATCTAGAGTTATAATATAATGTGTTAAATAAATATTAAATAATTCTTTTACATAATATTATGGTTCTTTAGGTTGGAAATCATAACTGTACTCACCTTCCAATAGTTGGCAAATTAAATTTAGAAATAATTCATGTATTACTAAGTACGCGACTGTATAAATAGAATTTTTTTTGATTGGAGAAGCAAAATGTTTTATAATAATTTCAAATGTCTTAAAAGCAGCTTACAAAAATTCTAGCGGTTTTATTTTTAATAACACTTTATAACCAGTATATTTTTTATAAATGTGTTATATCGATGAAGGATGTAATACATTTAAAAAGTAGCGCTACAGGATCGTTCATATTCCTAATTGCTGCAAGGCGAACGTGCCAATTTAATTTTGTTTTTGCGATTGTTACTCAAGTTCGACGTCGCGACGTACTGTCTGCAGCTTCGGGATGTATGCCAACTAAAGGCGTATTAGACTTATTGATAGATTACATAAAAAAATAAAAGGACCAAAATTTTTCGTCTTTAATATTTCTTAAAAAAATATCCTTTGCGCCCATGGAAAAGTTATTTTATATAATTACTTAATTTTATATATAAAACTAAAAAATTGTAACTCATAATGTAACATCGGTGAAAAACTGATGGACGGTAGGCTCTAGAGCAGGGGTATTTTTTGTTGCAATTGTAACCAAATTCTACTAATTTCTCTTTATCTATTTGATGTTAAAATCAATACAGAACTTGTGTTACATTTTTTTGAAAAATAATTTAGATGCACGAAATCCCCCATAGAATTTAATCGTGGAACAAATTCTGTTTTCATAGCAGCACTCGAGTAATTAATCTTTTTGTATGCGCATTGCGTGATATCTTCGGTGTAGGTCAAATTCACAAGGTACTATTAAGAAATTCCCCCATTTTGCAACCACTACTTGACTAAATAAGTAAAATTTGTTGTTTTTTTTTATTGGACGCATTTTATAAGAATTGTGAAATGATTGACGCGAACTTCAATCGAACTTATTTTATTATGAATCACGTCTTAATAATATTGTTAATATTCTGAAGCATCGTACACAACCGCATGAATTCATTCAGAATGAATCACCTTTAATTGGACAAACAAAAAAATTAACTAAATACTTCTCACCAATTGTATTTTTTTGAGCATTGACATTTGAATGGGTATAAATAAAAAAATTATAAGTTATATTGCAAAACTTGCGTTTTGCTTATCATACTCTTACTTGGCCTATCATATTTATTAAGAATTTCACACTTTAAATATTGCAATTGTAAAATAAAGACAGGAATTAAATATTTCATAAGCAGAAGTTTACCTCGAATATGTGATTTCATTAACCTTAACATGAAATTATTTTAGACATTCGCTTTTCACCTTATTAAGCTAAGTGTTTCACAAAACTTAACTTCCCCTAAATACATTCTTTAAGCAAAAATTTTTTTTTTCAAAATTTAATACATATACAAAATTTAATTTTGGTATATGTTGACATTTAAAAAAAATAACTAAAATTATTGACAGAAATTTAAACAATATACCAGAAATGTTTCTATTTAAGCGAATATTCGTAGCACTCAAGGGTAGTAATAATTACGTACAAAATTGATATTAATTTGGATATAAATCCAAATTTAATGCTCTTTCAAACTCTTTTAACAGTTTTCAAAAAAATAAAATAGGAATGACAGAAACTCAAAAAATAACCAAAAATGTTTTATTTTTATTTATGCAAATACTCAAAGCACAATTAAGGGTGGTAAAAATTATATACAAAATTAATATTGGTTTGTATATAAATCAAAATTTAATGCTTTTTCAAACTCTTTTAACAGTTTTCAAAAAAATAAAATATTAATGACAGAAATTCAAAAAATAACTAAAAATGTTTTATTTTTATTTATGCAAATATTCAAAGCACAATCAAGGGTGGTAAAAATTATGTGCAAAATTAATATTGGTTTGTATATAAATCAAAAATTAATGCTCTTTCAAACTTTTTTAACAGTTTTCAAAAAAATAAAATATTAATAACAGAAATTCAAAAAATAACCAAAAATGTTTTATTTTTATTTATGCAAATATTCAAAGCGCAATTAAGGGTGTTAAAAATTATGTACAAAATTAATATTGGTTTGTATATAAATCAAAATTTAATGCTCTTTTAAACTCTTTTAACAGTTTTCAAAAAAATTAAATATTAATAACAGAAATTCAAAAAATAACCAAAAATGTTTTATTTTTATTTATGCAAATATTTAAAGCACAATTAAGGGTAGTAAAAATTATGCACAAAATTAATATTGGTTTGTATATAAATCAAAATTTAATGCTCTTTTAAACTCTTTAAACAGTTTTCAAAAAAATAAAATTTTAATGACAGAAAATCAAAAAATAATTAAAATTTTTTATTTTTATTTATGCAAATATTTAAAGCACAATTAAGGGTGGTAAAAATTAGGTACAAAATTAATATTGGTTTGTATATAAATCAAAATTTAATGCTTTTTCAAATTCTTTTAACAGTTTTCAAAAAAAAAAAAAATATTAATGACAAAAATTTAAAAAATAACAAAAAATGTTTTATTTTTATTTATGCAAATATTCAAAGCACAATTAAGGGTGGTAAAAATTATGTACAAAATTAGTATCGGTTTGTATATAAATTAAAATATAATGCTCTTTCAAACTCTTTTAACAGTTTTCAATAAAATAAAATAATAAGGACAGAAATTCATAAAATAACCAAAAATCCTTTATTTTTTTTATGCAAATATTCAAAGCACATTTAAGGGTGGTAAAAATTATGTACTAAATTAATATTGGTTTGTATATAAATCAAAATTAATGCTCTTTCAAACTCTTTTAACAGTTTTCAAAAAAATACAATATTAATGACAGAAATTTAAAAAATAACCAAAAATGTTTTATTTTTATTTATGCAAATATTCAAAGCACAATTAAGGGTGGTAAAAATTATGTGCAAAATTAATATTGGTTTGTATATAAATCAAAATTTAATGCTCTTTTAAACTCTTTTAACAGTTTTCAAAAAAATAAAATATTAATAACAGAAATTCAAAAAATAACCAAAAATGTTTTATTTTTATTTATGCAAATATTCAAAGCACAATTAAGGGTGGTAAAAATTATGTACAAAATTAATATTGGTTTGTATATAAATCAAAATTTAATGCTCTTTTAAACTCTTTTAACAGTTTTCAAAAAAATAAAATATTAATGACAGAAATTCA
>JARJDX010034810.1:0-11954 GCA_030264735.1 Gymnusa sp. GC000175
GTCAGTCAGTGCCGATTAACCGCGACGGACTCATTCGTCTAATGCTATTATGATTATCCTTGACAGGACGAAAGGAACAAGATTAAGGGGATGCTTTTATTGGCTGTGTGGTCGTCATTACTATCCAACATGACAACCATACGAACAATCATGATCTTTTTTATTACAACTCACAAAATAATATACTTTTCTTCGAACAAAATTATTTGATGAATTTGCTTAGATTTTATTTTAACTGGGTATCAATCTATAAATGTTCATATTTTGCGTTAATTTTTAGTTAATATTTTCATTCACTAATGCCTATTTTAAATTTTATCATCCAGCATGACCCAGTACAATGCTACTTTTATAACCTACGAAAATAAATCGTGCAAACGATAATTGTAGATATGTTAATACACAACGATCGTCATGGATAAGACAACTTAAGCAGAAAACAATTTCGCATCTTCTGATGCTCTTAGGCAAATAAATGATTGAGTAGGTAAAGGAAGTAAAGGAAGAGCGTGTTTATCTCAAATGATTGGTAAAACACCACCAGAACCTGGTCGCGGATAGTAAAATTCATTTAGATATGAAGGCTAATTTAGAATACCAAATAGTGTCAACGTCCTGTTGAAGGGAAGTGCAAAGTCCAAGGACGACACTACGACCTGGCGCGTCATACCACCATGAAATAACCATTCCCGTGGCGGAGAGGAGCGATAGTTTAGCGTAAAAATAAAAATCAGGAAGATCGAAACACCCACACAGTGAATAACTTTCAAGGTGAGCCACATTATGCTAAAGCGGCAAGGGTACCTCCATGAGCAACGAAAAACCATCTCATCGGCCCTTTCCTGGTATAATTAAAATGGCTCATAAAACAAAGAAAATGGCCTACAGTCACCGACAGCACTTCGATGGGCAGATGACAACTACGTAGATAGGCATGAGGAATATAAGGTCTATGTCCTAAGAAGGAAAACTTCATAATACGATTAAGTAAATAACCACACAGAATGTCGGTATCCTGGGAATTATCGAAATGCGATGGAAGGGAACAGGCCAAATCACTACAAATAATTATAGAGTCTATACCTTTTCAAGTTCAAATTGGCACCAATCAAAACCAAATTAGCACTAAATCAAATTGGCACTAATCAAAATAAAATTGGCATTAATCAAAATCAAAATGTCAATTAACAATTTCAAGTAAATAATGCAATTCTTACTTCAAAATGACATTTTAAAACAACCCTTCCACGTTCTCATAATGCTTTATATAAAAAAATACAAATTTGTACTGTTTATAATTCTAACGGAGATTGGCGTAATCTTGCAAATATTCTCGGAATATCAAAAAGAACGGCGTAAGAGTAGGCATAATAGTAATAAAANAAAGATCTGAAGAATAAAGAACAGGTATGTCAGGCCGATGGTCTAAGGAATATGGGAGTGGTTAAAAATCCGAAAAAAATGGAACCATATAAAAGAACTCATCCAGAAAACAAATTCGGTACATCTACAGCACCAAAAAAAAAAAACATGAAAATACTGGATAACCCATAAAATACTAAAATTAATGGAACTAAATAGAGAAGCTAAGCAAAGAAACAATACTAAATACAAAGGGATCCACAAACAGACCAAGGTGAAAATTGGGCTGGCAAAGAAAGCAAGACAAAATGCGAAGAAACCGAAAAAATTTACTCAATATACGATATATTTTAACATGTATCACAAAATAAAACACATGGCAGGAACCAACAAAATGGATCCCAGTAGTTTTAACAGATGGAAATGGTAAACTTGTAACAGAAACTGCAGAAAAGCTCAAGTATGGAAAGACGCGAAGCCAAGTTTTTGAATATCGTTACAGAACTATTTAATCACATCTACAATACTCAAAAGATGCCCACAAAATGGATTATTTTTATATTCAAAACAATTCCCAAAAAAAAAAAACAATTCTAAGAAATGTGAAGAATACCAACTGATTGGTCACATGAACCATATTGTTAAAACATTTCTTAAGATTATACACGCCAGAATTTATCGAAAATGTGTAGAACATATTGATAAGGCTCATTTTGGGTTTAAAAACGCAATGGGAACGACGGAAACTATCTTCACAGTACAGGTCCTGATACAGAGCAATGTAGAGATATGCCTGTTTCATCGATTTTTCCAAGTCGTTTGACACCATGAACCACGACAAAATTATACAAGCGCTGCAAAAGACAGTTATTGACGAAAGAGAGCTTTGTATTATCGCAAACATGTACTGGAACCAAAGAGCGGTAGTAAAAATAGACGGCAGCAGTACAGAAGCAATTAAAATCCAAAGGGTAATAAAGATAGATAACTTGCGCAACAACAAATCTCGTTTTGCAGGGAGAGATGACCTAAATATCATCACAAGTGGTTCGGCCTCACGTTAATTTAACTACTCCGATATGCAGTCGACAAAGTAAAAGTAGCGATTTTAATCGCTAACATCCGAAACCGATAAAGCACCCTAAGAAAAAGAACGAGAAACTGTATTAATAAAAAATAAGAGAAATGAATATTATATGGGTTGTGAGAACTACAAGAAATAGGATTGGAAGGTAATCAAAAAAGAATTGGAAAGTTTCGCAATGCTTGGACCGAATAAATTAAAGATTGGGTAACAAAAGATAGAAAAGAACCTTATGATTAAAAAAAAAATAAAGAAAAATTGGACCTAACAAGATTCGGACAAGAAGATGGACCATTCAAACGCGTAATGGAAAGTGATAGCGAATAGAGCAAATCTGTAAAAACAAACAATTTAAAAGTGATTTAAGCAAAATATATTGTTAAATAGATAACTTTTAATTAGATTGTCCTGTCGTGTTCTAGTCGTGTTTCAGTAGAAACAACCAATAAACATATCAAAAAACTATAAGAGCAAGCAAAAAAAACAGGTTTACATATTTCTTGGAAAGAACAAAAATTTATGCAAAAATCAATACGAATACTCTCTACTCTCTACCTCTCTACTCTCTACCTGACGGACAAGCACTCAAATGCGTCTGACTTGAATCACAAAAACTTGGGCATTACTTAAACTCAAAATACTTTACGGGGCAAATTTTATCCTTAAAAAGAAAGTGACAATGAAAGTTTTGAAAAACTTTCAAAAGAAAGAAACATGAAAAAAATATTAAAACCAATTAAAAATAGTTAAGACTACTCCAATACAATAAACTTTATACATACATTAAGAATTATAGATGCAATTAGAAGAAGGTAGATTGCATTTAATGGACAATTATGAAAAATATCCCATAAAAATCACAGACAAGCTCTTAACTAGATTGGAATACTTAATATGGAAATAGGTGGAATAAAAAAACTAAAAGTACATGAAAGAATTCCAAATTACACCGAATGCCAATTTTAAATCTAATATAAATGTTTCTAGAAAAAACCCAAAAGGAGAGCAAAACCGTTTCGTCCTAAAGATGAATACAAAAAGAATGAAATTGGTAGGGGAAAAGAAAAAGGGGAAAAAAAGCTCATTGTCCATAATGGACGAAAAAAAAAAGAGAAAATGAAATAAAATAGGAGTAATAAGGAAAGAAAAGAACATGAACGGAAGGAGCTAATTAAAGAAGTTAAAAGTGACATATGAAGGAAAGGATTCTGGAAAACTGAAAAAAGTTTCGATCTAAACCACATACAAAAAGGTTTTTGAAAGAATCGTTCAATAACAGACTCTATCTTGATAGTTCGATAAGTAGTTAAGAAAACGATCAAGTTTCGTAAGCTGATCTTCGTTTGTTTTATAAACCTTTCAAAGGCATTTAATCGGGTTCAACTATGGGACGTATGAAAAATACTAAAAGTTAAAAAAAGAGTATAAAAGTAGACTAGCTAACTAAAAATATAAAAACTATAATAGGAATTAGACTGAATAACTCCTATACTTTTATTATGGTTATGGATAAAATTATAGAAAAGTGCTTTGCAGATGATGCGGTACTAATCGAAGACACGGAGGATAAAATAAAAAACATGCTACATCGATTCGTTACGTTGGTAAAATACTATGTCACGGTATCAACAGGAAAAACAAAAAATATGACAATATATAGAAAGCCCGTAAGATTTAATCTGGAAATGGACAAAAAGATGATCGAAAAGTAATGGTCTTCAAATACCTTGGATCTAATTTTACAAGCGATCGAAATTTGAGCAAAGAAAAGGAGTAAATTTATACGACAGTAACAGAAGCAGCGATATTGGAAAAGAACTAAAGGTAAGAGACGTGATAAAGTGAACAAGAAGTGGACGACGAAAATTAGATCAACATGTTCAGAAAATGAGAGAGGAAATATTAGCCAAATGGGCAAGAACAACTAGGCCCAATAGAAAAGACCATTAGAAAGACCGTCGAAAAGTTGAAAAGACTCGTTGATATTAACATCACAAAAAGCAAATTAAAACTACGGAACAGGAGAAATATTATTTAGAAAAAGAAGAATTTTTTTAACAATTTTTGATATAGACAAAAATAAAGGTGTTTTTACTGATACGAAAGTTTTCCGTATGTAGCAAACTTAAGAAATTAAAAAAAATCTTTTTCTTACTCTTTTTTGCAGTTTAATTAATTAATTTTACTTTTAATTTATTTGCTTTACTTTTATTCAATGTTTTAAAATTACTTTTTAATAAATAATTTAAGTTTTAAAAAACTTTAATTAAATTATGTTATTTTTTTGTTAAATTAAATTTCTGGACACCTTTGTACTTAATAAAATAATTACATTTCAATTATCTATGGAATGCATGCAAAAGTTAGTGCTGCAAGTGAAGTTGTAAGATCTTCAAACCACATATACAGAGGACAACAATAACTTAAAGTACTAGTGCAAGTTATGCGTCTTGTAGAATTCGACAGCTCTTGAGGCACGTGTTTGCTCAACTTTGGTTTATATTATTATCTGCACAACATACACTTGGAATGCGCTGTTTATTTGCCGCAGACATCTCCTCGAGATTGAGGTGTCTTGAGGACACTTCGCGGATGCTCAAGTGCTGCATACAATGGCAGTAACACATTGCTCAAATAAATTAATCACAATTAAAAGTGCTTACCCATTTTCCGGAAAAGGAAATCTTACCTGAAACAAAATAAATAAATTAAATAATTTTTATGTTGCGTGAAGAGAATGATGTGGATTAAATGGGGGATAAAAGGGGAAAATATATAGATTTTGTCCAAGCGCATTGCAAAACCAAAGCAGGAAAGTTACTTTTCAAGCGTCAGTGATTAGTCTAGCAGGAGACTACCTGGAAAGTTTCGCGGTCAGAAGCAAGGAGCGCGGAATGGAAATGGCGCAATTCGAAATGAATCTGTCCGTTCCAGCTGTTGCCGCACTTGCGGAACTGTTAAACTGTGGCTTGGGACTACACGTTCTACCTCTTGTACATACACGTGCAATGAAAAACGGCCAAATAACCATCTAAATTACCAAAAGGAAATTCGCACAACTGTATATGAATTCACGATACAATAATATATATAGTATGTATTTGAACAGGAGTTCGCATTTATATTTAATACCTAGTGTTCTCATACAAAGGTATTTCGGTTCAAAAAGGAATTTTTATTCAGATCCCGAATGCAGACGTGACTTATTACGGAAGTATGGTCTGCACTCCAAATATTAGGTCTACATGCAAAAGTCCTTCCGCGCCGACCAAACTATCCTTTGTAAGGATAACAAGGCGTCGAATGAAGAACTTAAATCGAATTTCTGTTACTCACAATTCGTCCGCTCCGAGCGAATCTACATATATTTACTGTGAGGTGATAAGGTGCGGTCGGACTTGCTTTTTATTGAGTTATCTCTGGCAAGAAAAAAAATCGACTCCAGTTCTCTCTACTTTGTAAAGGACGTATTACGAAATAGTAAAACCCCGACATTTTCCAATAAAATTTATTGTGTACTTAAAAAGGTGATTCCTTGCTTTACGACTAGTTTTACACATTCGTTATAGATATTTCAAGTTGTAAATAACTCTCATGTCAACAAATTTATGGTAACTCGTATAAAACATATTAGGAATTATTACCACCGCGCGCAAATATTTGAATTTGTTGAATGTTTAAGTTTGAAAAAAAATAGATAACGTCTATTTTTGTAGGGAAGTAAATGAAAAGTACACTAAACCTCAAGAATTTGCTTTTAATTTGCTTCTTATTTAAGGATTGAAAAGGATTTCTACAAGATACACAGCGCGTCTTTAGATGTAAGCGCGCGCGGTGTGGATAGTTCCTTGCGCCCTTAGTAAAGTCCACTGAGTTTTGTTTGTATTCGGTTGTTAATTAGTACGACTTAAATATAAGGGTAGAATTTATTACGAAAGTGTCTTTTTATTAATGCATTGAGATGTCTTCATCCTTATTATTTATAACAATGATTGTTTCATTTTAGTTTGATATTAGTTGAATCCTGTTCCATTTGACATGGCATGGCAGATATCCGGTAGAAGAAAACCGATGCATTAGTATGTGACAATGGACGTCGCGGTTGACAAACGTGAACAACGTTTGTCAATCTGTAAGTTTCCGCATCGATAAGTATGGGGACAGACGTATTGTCCGAATTCATTGATATAATGCATTTAAGACAATGCGTCTCTGTATCTTGAACAAGATAAAACTATTTAAAGTTCGTTTCTAATTTCTCTGCGCGTGGACGTCATGAGAGAAACTAATAAATGTTCAGCTTGTCTTATTCAGTAGGTAAAGTCCAAGATCCTCCCGTTTCTACCCATGACCTACCCATGTCATCGGACTACTCCTGTAAAGCAATTAGGACCGCTAATGTCTTGTCCGGTCCGGCCGCACTTTCCCAGTACTTTCAACTCTAAGCAGCTAATGATGTTACGGCATATCGGGAGGACAAATTACGGCTCTTAATGTATCCTCCGCCTACTTACTACATTCTAAAACTATAATGAAGTCTATTTATACCCTAATACTGATTCTGATTAAATTTACATCACCTTCAAATGCAACTTATCTGACATGTGAATCTATATATATATTATTTAACTTTCACTAATACAATTAATTATTTATTACTTTGTTCCATGTCTACTTGAAAGCATTAATTGATTCTTTACAAATACAAATAAAAGGCAATAGATAAAATCAAAATTTATTTTTTAATTTTGTATAACAAATTAAAATGCGAAAATATTTGTTATATTTTGTGATAATTCTACAAAAATGCTAATTATCTTTTATTTGGTAATATAACTCTCAAAGGCCAAATAATTACAGATATAATATAAGGGTAAAAACCAATAATCACATTTTTTTTCTTTAATTTTTTCAAATTTATTTTGTTTTGGGTATATTGTTTTTCTTTTGTATCAGTGACAAAGTTAGGATGTATCGAATCTGATATAGAGCATTAGCGATGAGATTACTTGATGACATTGCTGTAGTGAGTGAAGGAAAACAGATATAGCAAGTTAACACGTTTCTGGTTGTAATCTGTGGCGACAGCTCGAATCGTGACCAGAAAACATCAGCAGCTAGCTACCTCTTCCCGTCTAAGTTATATATCTATATGCCCCTTGTGCCTTACTAACATTACACTCTTGTCTACAAACAATATGCAAACATACTTATCTCATTATCTTTATTACGTTAGGTTAGGCGAAGATAGGTCAGGTCATTCCTTGCACACGCTTCTGTAATTTCTTAAAAATTTTATGTTTTATGTTAATTATATTTAGTAATAAAAAAATTAAAATAATAAATATTTCTTAACTCTAATTTGCAATGTATAATTTTTAACTTTCACTTTTTAATAAAAATTATTTTTGCATCTATTTTTTCAGATGACATTAAAGAAATTTACATTAAAATTTTAACCAAAATAAAATAAAATGTTAAAATATTCTTTTATAGAGAATCTTCCAAAAAAGAGAACCCGCCCTGCCCTGGGCATATTTCTTATTATTAATTTTAAATAAAAAATGTTGTGTAAGTTTTTGTGCTGACTTAGATTATGGTGAAAAATGTTTAAAATTTCAAACAGTTTAGAAATTATATAAAGAAATTCGATTTTCTAAAATGTCGAATTTCTTCGAAACTAGAAAAGATACCAAAGAAAAGTTTCATTTAAAATATTCTTAATTTAATAAAGAAAACTTTAAACTGCTGCCAAAATTAAATTCAAGATGGCGAGATATTAATAGCAACTTTTTCTTTTTAAATGGACACGAGACCATATTTGATTTTTACATGATTAAATAGAGTATTTTTTCTCTCTTCAGCGATTTAAAAAAATCTATGCCTGAATAAAAAATTATGAGAAAAATTAATTGTTTTAATTTTAAATCAAGTACGGATAACAATAAAACAAAATTTATTATTACACGACAAATAAGTACAATAAAACTCACGGTTTATTGCCCAAATATACCTAACCAACTTTCCAGAAAGAAAAAAAACCGTCCATTAAAATATATAGAAAATTGGATTTATATGTAATACTATAGGTGCTTAAAAAAACCAGTCTAAACCTAAATAGGGCAGTTAAAGATGAGAAATTAACATTAGCTTACGTGGCAGCAAATCCGAATATTTCGAATCGAAAAATATCAGCTTAAGTTAACATATTTAGGTCTAAAACATTAAGAATTTTAACAAAATACAAATTTTGTCCCTATAAGTATAACATTGCCCAAACTTTACGACCAATTGATTAATCCATAGATCAGTATTTTGCAGATGGTTTATGAACAAATTTACCAAAAATGATGATTTTATAAATAATGTTTTATGGACTGACCAAACCTACCTATCTAGCCGTGGCTTTAATGTTTTTTGTGGCGATTTGGGAAATCGTTTACTTGGCCCCATAATAATTGATGGAACTTTAACAGCGCAATGATATTTGGAAATTCTTTAAACATCTTTAGAATTAAATAATAAAATTTGGTACCAGCAAGATTGCGCTCCTGCTCACAATGCTGGAAATATTATTATTTATTTAAATAAACGTTTAAATCTTAAAAAAAATATCGACAAATACTCCTGTTAAAAGATAAAATGTATGAAGGTCATTTTAATTATAATAATGAACAATAACTGCACTTCGACAAGTAACTCGCAATGTAGCAAAACGATGTCCATTATGATTTGCTTATAACGGCCAGCATTTTAAACATTTATAATAATTTATTGCTATTTCAGTAGTCAGGGTTTTTTTATTTTGTGTCATAAATAATTTAGACCTTTGTTTTCATGCCTACTTTATTTAAAATTAAAACAATTAATATTATTATTTGTTATTTCCCATAACTTTTTTATTTTGGTATATATTTTTATACATCATTAAGAAGAGAAAAAATCTAGTTAATCGTGTAGAAATCAAATATGGCATCCATTTAAAACATGAAAGTTGCTATTATTATCCCTAAAAAACCATAATTTTATGTTGGGAGTAGTTTTAACTTTACTTTTTTATTTTTACTATTAAATCAAGTAAATTTCATATGAACTTTTTATGTGTCCTTTATAAGTACGGAGAAATTTAACTTTTTAGAAACTCTCGATTTTCAGCTTTTTTAAATAATTTTTAAACTGTTTGCAATTTTAAAATTTTTGAAGCAGACTCTAAGTCAGAATAGAAATCTACACAATCTTGTCCATTTAACCAAGTCTCTATCTTTAATAATAAGAAAGATACCCATAGTAGGCTGCTTAATTTGGATCACCCTGTATACATGTCTTTGCAACTAGGGAATGAGGATGAGCATTTCACACATGCGTTTTAAATTCTGAATTATTAACATTTTTATTGCAAAACCCAATCGCTTTTTCGAATTATATTAGAAATTGTAAAAAAATATAATTTATCAACTTAAAACCGTTACATGGCGAAGAGGGTGAGTGTTTTTTGAGTAATAAATTTGTTTCATGAAAATTTGTAAAAAGCTAAAGCTTAAATTTAAATGCAAAAATGTCCGAAAAATTTCACATTTCAGTATTTTTAGAGTAAAAATTAAATATTTTATTACAATGTTGTAGAGAATTAAATTTTCTATCTATTTTCTTTTGTTTTAGTAAAATAGGTATGAAATAACGCTAAAATTCTAATATAAATAGCGAAAAAGTACAGTTTTTTCGTGTTTACATACCTTTATTTTATTTTTTATTTTCTTTGCTTCTAAGATGGTTTTTGATACAACAATAAATAATAAATTAATCCAAAAATCCTCTTAAAATGCACCCAAAAATTCTTTGGGTAAATATTAGTTAGTTAAAGTTTCGCCTTGGAATATACTTAGGCAGCAATTGCCATGCACTACTCTTTGTCTCTTTTTTGTTATTTTATTTTGTTACCTATTAATACTTTGTTATATATTAATACTTTGTTAAGTGGTTTATACAGTTGTGATAGTAAACTTATAGGACGGTAATATCCCATTTTAGTAGTGTAGTCGCCTTTTTTTGAATAATAAGATAATTTTTGCGTTTTGTCATGCTTTCGAAATGCTCCCCTTGTCTAAGTATTTTTTTTAACAGGACTTTCAGAGTTTCTTCTATCATGTCTCCTCCCACCTGTTATATCTCGCATGTGATGCTGTTTTTCCCAGATCTTTTTTTATTTTTATATGATTTAGAACAAACAGGAAGTGTTCTAATATCCGTTTTTCATTTTAGTTACCATGTTTTTGGCCTTGGGATTTAATATTTGTGTCATTTTCCATGGTATTCATTATAATTTTCATGTTCATGTGTATTCTTATTAAATTTATTTGATTGTATATGCTTGTACCTTTAGGTATTTTTCTTCCTTTCTCTTAAATAAAATTTCTTTTCCTTTTTTTTTAAATTACAACAGATTTTCTTTATAAATGTGTGGATGTGGTTTGTGATATTTTCGTTAAGTACATTTAGCTTAAGTCTGTATATTGTCTTGATTAGTTTTATTAATTAATGTCCCTTGGTTTTCAGATCAAAAGAGAGGGAAGCTCTTACTAGCCGATGATTACTATTCTTATTAAATGGATTATGTACTGAGATATCGCTGCATGTCGACTAATTGTTTGCAAGGACGTAATCTATTTCATTTTTCTTTTTGCCGTCAGGATGTTTTCATGTCCATTTTATTTGTCTGTTTTTTTTTCAAAAACGTATTAAGGCAGTTTTTATTTGGTCAAGGTCTCCATTTTGTTTTTGTCCAATTTTCGAGCTGTATTCCCTACTAATAATGGTCAAATAAGCCTTTTACCATTACGGGGCTATCTCCAAAAAAAGTTTCCATCTCTTCGTCTTCTGATGAGTTTGTTGGTGCATATCAGTGGATTAATAGGATATTGTATTGTTTGTTGAGTTGTATCATTATGTAAATGACTCTCTTGGATATGGAGAGAAATTTGGTGACTAGGTATTGGTAACTCTTTTATTGATCAAAAAAGCAACTCCTCCATAGATGTAGTTGGGTTTTAAGTTATTTAGGTAGAGTACATGTCGGCATTCAAGGACAGTTGTTTTTTTGCGTGGTAATCGTGTTTCGCATAGTTCCACGATATCCACTTTGGGTATTTTTTTCAGTATTACCAAGTGATCGTGTGTACTCGTTGTATTGATGTTAAAGGTTAATATGTACAGATATGTATTTTTAGACTTAATGTATTTGGTTTTGTTGCTATCGAATTTGTGCCTTCGCCAGATAACATGAAACCACGGTCGTATAGACAGGTCTGGTAACTCGAGGCTGTTTCCTATGTGAGAACTGAGTCCGCTAAGTGTCAACTGTCGCGTAGTACCAAAAGGGTGGCGCATAAGTCGAGGGATGTTGATAAAATTTATTTATTGTGTTTTTAACATTTTATTATGTATGTATTATGTAACATTTGAGTAAAGTATTTCACTTAAAATGTGCGGGTATTATCAATCAATCTTTGTA